>APFE030981035.1:1540-21918 GCA_000404065.3 Pinus taeda
ACTCTCAATTTTCTTTCCTTAGTAGCTAGGATTTTCATTGCCAAAAGAAGATTAAACAATTGTTTATCATCTTAGACTGCATTTTAGGAACTATATACACATCATGCGGTGAACCTGAAAGGAAAATTTTTAAACAAGATCAACTATAAAATAAATTTGATGAATCTAAAAACGCTTTGGAACCTAATGCACAACATCTAGAAGTCTAGGCTAGAGACGTATTCCGGCATCGTAAAACCTGGTAACTGTTGTTTTCATTGTTGGTTGGGTGATTCCTCCACTCTGAGATGACAAGTGCCAGTACGGACTTGTGCTCCCACGTACCATCCAGTATATATTGGGAGACCACAATAGGCTATATCCTTTATCCTTAGGAAGCCGTGTCTGCTGCCCTATCGATCGCAATGCACTGAACACAGCATTCGGGAAGATTGACTGTCATACTGTAAAATGTATTCTGCAATTTTGTGATTGGTTTGGTAATCCCCTCTCCCTAGATTTCCAGAGAGGTCTATTTTGCTCCTTTTCAGACTCCTTAAAAGAAAAGGTCCACCTGAGCACTTGTCACTTCAGGCTCATTAAAAATCGAAGGCGACTAGAGTCATCTTTTGTTTTTTCTCGACTCTTAAAAATTGAAAAAACAAGTTGTGTCAAAGCATCTAAAATTTATTTTAATCGGAATAACATCACAAGTTCCGTTGTTGGTCTTTAGGTTGAGAAAAATGGAGTCTACCAACCAAGGATTTCCCCTTGGAGGAAATCCTAGTCCTTTCTCCTCTTGGGGAGATGTTGGTGCACCCCATATAGCCACATTGTCACTTCCAGGGTTGACGATTGGTTTGCCCGTATGGATCTTCTCTACCTATGTCGTTCAGAATACCGTAATTCTTGAACAGTCAAGTCAGCAACTAGATGATACTAGAGTTACCCCCCAGCCTTCTACTTCGTCTGTTTCTCCCTCTCCTCCTTCCTCTTTGCTTGATAAAGCTGGTAAAGATAAAGATCAAGTAACTGAGAAGAAGAAGAAGCAGAAAGAGAAAAAAGAAAAGAAGAAGAAAGAACCAAAAGTGAAAAGGGGAAACCATGCGTCATCTAGCGAAAATCCTCACACCACACCATCTAAACCTAAATCTCCATGTGTCATTTGCAAAGGAGACCACTATCATTGAGATTGTCCTTGCATCCCTCGGATATTAAGGGACTAGTCTCCTCGTTTCCACAATCTGGTGTCGTCAACCTCTGATGATCATGTTGAAAGTACACCATCAACTAGTGAAAGTGAAGTGTCTGGACAGAGAAGGAATCACAAATTTCCTTGTAAATTGTGTGAAGACGATCACGCCGTCTACCATTGTCCCTTCCTAGACGAAGCTAAAAGAGTTTTGGATGACCGTCCTGCTTCACCGCTACGGCTCCCTCCTGGATATAAGAAACTCTTGCCGAGTCCACCACTGGTTAAAAATCCGACTGGCACGCCATTGTGGTTGGCCGAAACGTCTATCATTGAAAATGAACCCTTTGAATCCATACCAGACGAAAGTCAAAAGGTCGAGGCGGCAATTGACCCGGTCTTGCCTTCAGAAGGTTCATCTTCGAATGATACCGTCACTGAAGAGAGAGAGAACGACACCGTTCAAATTCTTTTCGTAAACACAGACTTCGATGAACTTGGGGGAAGTCTACCAGTTCCTTTACCACAGGAAGGAAATTCATCAGAGTCATATCCGGCCGTCTATTCGGTCCCACCTCCAAGCAACCTAGTCATTTCCTTCAATTGTAATCTACTAGGCAGACCCCGTGTACCAGCTAGTGTACCATTCAGAATCATTGTACAAGCTTACAAAATGGTCATGGCTGGTACCATCATAGATGAAGGGGCTTCTGTGAGTATCCTTTCCTCAACTACTTGGAAAGCGCCTGGTTCGCCATCGCTTTTTCCTGAAATGAGAAATATGACAGGCCTTGACAAAGGAACTAGTCAACTGTTAGGGATCCTTCCCAATGTGCCCATTACATTGAGAAGGAAAACCATTCACATGAACGTGATGGTAGTCCAAGGACCCCTGGATTATAATCTACTCCTTGGGCATGACTATATTTATTGCATGGGAGCCATCATCTCCTCACTCTTTAGATTAATGTGTTTTCCCTCGTCAAAGTTATGTGAGTGGAGGCGACTGTGCCACTCACCTTTTTCTATTTCGGTAGACATTGCCAAGGAAGCATTTTGTTTGCGACGCAGATGGAGAGCTTTCATATGGTAACCTGGGAATTTTTCGCTATACTTGGGGGCATGCAAACCTTTTTTCATGCAAGCGAAGAGCGATCCTAGCTTGCATAAAGAAAGGATTCGGGGCAAAGATTTAAAAGGTGCAAGCCCCATAAAAATGGCATCTTAGATGAGATATCCTTATCATATGACTAGCACGAGCAGTTTTAACGCGAAATTCAAGCTCGTTAAAAAATAAACATAAGTAATGAGCAAATGTTTCCCCCAGAGTTTAAGCTCATTAAAAAATGAACCAATTTTCTGGTAAATAACCATTGTGAATGCATTATCATCAGCTTTTGAGCCGTGGTCGTGTTCTCATCATCACCTCCACTCTGTTTTTTAGCCAATCATTCACCTCCATTTGATTGTTTACCCTTTTGAGGAACATTTGCGAAGAGTGATTCTATTAGCCATCCTTGTGACACTGCCGTGATTGGAAAATTCCAAACCTTACCTGGAATCAGTTGCTACCCAAAATCATCACTCGTTCCTCAGAAAACGAGTCTGACTCGTAAAATATGAAAATATTGCCAAGCGATTAGCCTCTCCTGCTCGTTAAATTCATTCGAAGTGCTATCCCTCCTCTAGATTTTAATCTTTTGGACTTGAGGGATTATTACACAAAAAGATCGAGCGCTTGTCTTGTTTGGCTCGTTAAAATTACTGAACAATTCATCCCTTTCGTATTATTTTACACTTTTTTGGACTTAAGGGATTATATGACGAAAAAGAATCTTTAGAGTTTCCTTTCTGTCCCTTTCAGACTCTCTAAAATTGAAAAGGACCGAGTTATCTTTGTCGTTAAACTCGTTAAAACCAAATAGCGACAAAATCATCCAAATGGACGAGAACGTGTTTCGCTAGGCTCGTTAAAATATAGCAACAGGTTCACCCGAAGGGCGAATTATTGAACAAGAATATGTTATCCTCCTCAAGCTTGACAAAAATAAAGAGGTACTGGTCAGCAATGACTGGGGAAGATTGGGAAGAAAACTTGAAAAAACTTTATTGGTAGCAAGTCGTTCTTGAACATGACACTTTCTCTCCGCATCTGAGTCGGGTTGGGTTGTTCCGTTCACTGGTCATATCACCATTGGTCCGTCACACCATCCATCTTTGGGGTTAATGCTACCAATCCATTATCAGTGTCACCGATATGTTCAAGAGAAGTCACTCATAGAATTCACCTGTGTCTCACACGCTGCAATACATTCACACTCCATTCTTTCATGACTGCCACCCTGAACCCTGTATCATCAGACCGTTTTCACCTCCATAATCATTTGCTTCATTTCGTGTCATAGATGTGGGATTCATTAAGGCACTCCTATGACGGGTCACTTCTTGTCGACATCAGCTCATTATCCAAGAATTCGACCTAGGAACAACCCTTTCAGTACTTTGAAGCTTGCATGCCTCAATGGAAAATTTCTCACTTTCGGTGACAGGTTTACATTAATGGCCTTCGACTGAGAGATTTTGCGTGGTGTTCGATGCTAAGTCCTTTTTCACACTACGCGAATTGTACTATAGTACCTTGAGGGTCATTGTCATTATTGGTGATTCCTCTCGCGCTTGTTAACAGTTTACTCATTGGCTGGTAATCACGTGATGTCTTTCCATGTTCGACTCCAGAACATGTTTTCACGTGGATCGACTTGTACTCCGAGTGAAGATTGAACGAGTTTTGAAGAGCCCAGATCTAGTTTCATCCATTTGGGCTGCGATATATTCAGGAATATAAAGACATCAAATGTACATCATTGCCAAATAGATGATCATCCAAATCAAAGGATGATGAGTCTGAATCATCAGTCTACTACACAGACGATTGTCTGTCCTATGTACATGAAAATGAATTTATAAAGTTGAGCATGGGAATGCCCGCCTCAGCTAGATCATGAAAAATATTATGAAGATAACGTATTGTATTGTATCTTATTACAGGTCACCTCCCAGCTCAAAAAAACTTCGAATCCTCATGATAAAGCATTTCACCCAACATCAAAAGATTAACGACCTCATGCTTTAGGGGGCACGTGTTATAGACATTTTTGGGAACTGCAAACCCAATCATAAATGTCCATAAACTAAGGGCTCTTAAGTCCCTAAAAGTGTTGCTTCACTACCTAAAGAGACAAGGTTAGCTGATTACATCATCTCCCAGAAGTTCTCCACTAAACACTGCTCAGAAATGGTCAAAACTGGACCATACTGAATACCCAGTAGAGGGTGCGATGCATATCACCTTCATAGTGTAAAGGGTGTGATGCATACTGGATGGCCCCTCTGTAGGGTGTGATGGGCAAGAATGGATAAATGGCAGAGATAGTTTGCGAGGTGGAAGATCATAGAATCTTCCAGAAGCTAGAATCTTACTAATGGAGCAAATAAATAACTTTGACTAGGATGAATTAGACCAGCCTCTAGAATTTCTGAAACCATACGTTCAATTTCACTCTTTTGGGCATAGGGCTGTCAGTAAGGTCTGATGTTTGGGGGAACACTTCCTAGAATCAAATGAATAGCATGATCATGATCACAGATAGGTAGGAGGCCTTTGGGAGTCTCAAATATCTTGGAATTATTGTCCAAGTCTTTTTGGAGATCTGAAGAAATAGATGATTTTGATTTTTGAACCTCTAATGAGCATAATTGTGAAATTATGCCCCATTATTCTCTCTCAAAGTTGATTATCTTTCCTGGTTTCCATTTGATATCCCTTAATTCAACTTCCTTTCCTTCCCAAAAAAATTTGAAGAAATGTTCTTGAAAAATAAAATTTATTGTCCCCAAATATTGTAACCATTAGACTCCTAGTACAACATCCACACCACCCATTGGAATGGAAATCATTGGACTATTAAATACATATTCCCCCATGGTTAGCTTAATATTATGGAACTTTCCAAAGAAATTTATAGTTCCTCCATTTGCAACCATCACTTGACAGTTTGGTGATGGATATAGGAAGAAATTCAATTCCTTGGCTATCATAAAATGAATAAAATTATGAGTACTACATGAATCAATTAGCAGTATTACCTTTTTCTTCTTGATATATCCTTCTATCTTGAGAGTTTGAAGAGTGACAATTCCTACCAATGCATTGCAAGATATGGTTGGATTCATTTCTTCTTTCTCTGGGGGTTTTTTCCTAGTGTATATCCTCCTCTTTTGATGTTTCTTGTTAGTTCTATTCCTACTCTTCACAATATATGTAGAATATTTTTTCTCAGCACACTTATGACCATTAGTGTATTTTTTTATCATAACCGTAACAAAGCCCTTTTTCTCTCTTTTCCCCATTTTTTGTGGAATCAATCTTCTAGGTTATGGAAGGTTAGGAGCAGTAACAATTCCATATTTATAGTTGTGAGTTGTAGGCTTCCTTGTTGCCATAATTTTTCTTTCAATTTTTCTTGCCACTCGGAATGCCTTCTCCAATGAATTAGGTTCCCAAAGGAGAACCTCATGTTGGATGTTATCCTTCAAAGTCCCTATGAAGACATCTATCCTATGCTCCTCTAGAATTCAGTTACCCTGATATTCAATTTTTGGAAGTCCTCAATGTGTTCTACCATTGAACCCTTTTGTTTTAGATTTATAAATTGGCTAAAGAAGGTGTTTCTCTTTGTATCGTCATAATGTGCTATCATTTCATCCATAAAAATTGACCAAGTGACAAATCATTTATGAGAAAAAAAACATTGATACCATACTATTATAAACATTTTTGGGCATTGTGACCCCAATCATAAATGTCGATAAACTAAGGGCTCCTAAGTCCCTAAAAGTGTTGCTTCACTACCTAAAGGGACAAGGTTAGCTGATTACATCATCTCCCAGAAGTTCTCCACTAAAAACTGCTCAGAAATGGTCAAAACTAGACCATACTGAATACCCAGTGCAGAGGGTGCGATGCATATCACCTTCCCAGTGTAAAGGGTGCGATGCATACTGGATGGCCCCTCTGTAGGGTGCGATGGGCGAGAATGGACAAATGGCAGAGACAGTTTGCGAGGTGGAAGATCATAGAATCTTCTAGGAGCTTCCCTATGACACTTGCCTCTCTGTTTTCGACCAGGGATGAGTAAGAGATCATCAGTCTCCAAGTGGAATCAAGAACTATCAGAGAGAGGACACTAATCAAAACCCCAGAAGATGACTCACCCCCCTACAATCATCTATATATGGATCCCTCATCACAGAGATCCAAAGGGCTGGAATCGTGTATCTTGTAGAGAAGTGCTGATGGTTTTTTGGTGAAACTTCATAGTGTTGGGTGATCTAAGCTTTACTTGAGGTGAAGAAGGGCTTTCTTATTGGAGGATGATGCTGGGTCAGAACAATTGGTTGTAATCCTCTTGCTATTCTTGATATTAATAAAGCTATTCAAGTTTTCCTCCACATTCTTGTATGTTTGATTGTATATGCATTTGTGTGGTTAATACATATTTGGTCTTGTGTTCTTTATGAATATAGATCTTTGTTCTTCAATAGTATTATGCTGCTTTGATTCCACAGGTGCTCTTTGAAGCTGGGCAGATGAAGAAGAAGCGGAAAAGATCTATCAGGAAGGAGAGGAATCAAGCAAGGAACCAAGCGCAAGACTAAGGTTGGTGTCCTTTGTTCCACTCTTATCTATTTTTCATAGAGGAAAGCGAAAGTAGTCTTTACTTGTTTGTTTCTAAGATAGCTACCAATCTTAGTGGGAATAGCAATTCCAAGTGGACACTATTCCCAGTAACACATACAAACTGAATAGTTCTAAATATAAAGATGCAATGCATACTTTTTGTGTGTGTTGCACATCATGGAGATGAAAATAATACTCCATCTATAGTATCCATGTTATCAAATCCTTGTTGTCAAAATTCCTCATATCAATATTTGTAATGTGGTGGTTCTTTAACCCAACATTGGGGTCTCTAAAATCATAATTCATATTCCTTTTGTCCTCATCATGATTTTCATGGATTACCTTGTCACCATTCGGAAGACTTTCTTCTAGCAACTTTGCCAAACCTTCCTTCAACCCCTCTATCTTGACATTCATCATTGCTTCCATGTCTACTTTTAAACCGTCATTAAAAACTCCCATGTCCCTTTTTATACCATCTATCTTAACATTCATAATGGCTTCTATTAAACCCTGAAATTGTCATATTTAATTCGTCATTTTTCCCTTTTATTTCTAATGAATTTATCTAACTTACTATAATTTGGGCTATTGTCTTCAATTAGGAGCATGACAAGGTAATTATTTATTCTTTAGTATATTCCCTTTGTTTCAATGAAAATTATATCAATTTTTTTATTAATGACATTTTTTTTTCTATTTTAGGTCCTCAAGAAGATACATGAGGCTCCATTTTAGGATATGCAATTGATTTCTAAGTGCATCAATTTTTGGTCTGCCTGCACTCAGTTTAGTTCCTGCAACAACAAGGTAGTTTTTACACCAATTTGGGGCTTTGATATATTGGTTCACTTTTAAAGAAATACGAGAAAGGTTTTTGTTTAAAATAACATTTGAACACCTCCAAATGAGTCAGAATGCACCCAAGTTGCATGTGTGAGTTTTTAGAAGAAAATTGACAAATCAGCCCCAAAATTTGCACAATTTTCAAACTGCCAACTTGGTCCTCGATGTTTGTGCAAATAAAACCAAATCTTGAAATTCTGGAACACAAATTTTGTTCCCAATATAGGAAATTTACTAAGCCTCAAGCCATTTTCCAAAATTCAACACTGTTTTGGAGGTATGAAGGGTTCTTTAAGGTAGTTTTATGAAGAATGTAGGTTTTCCAAAATTTCAAAATTATGCCCAGATTGATATAAAATGTAAAATCTTACATTAGATCTATATCTTCTCTATTAGATAATGGTTGTACTAGAATTCATTTCGATGGAAAGCTATTATGATCCCCTCTCATTTAGTTTATGCTTGATTTGGCTTGTTCAAAGTTCTTATGTAATTGTAAAAATTTATAAAAACCAAAACCATGGCTTTGTAAAGGGGAGGAGGACAACAGATTATTGGAGCAAAATTGTAGGTTCAGAATTTTAGGTAACCCTCCTTTGAGTGTTGGACCCTAAGCTTGTGTTTCATGATGTCAAGACTAGATATCAATCTATAAAAATTTTGTGCCAGGTTCTTCAACCTATGGATTTTTTTTATCTTTGATTACTTTGTGATCTGAATATTTCTTAGGAGGGACGAGCTAGTTGGTTGGGCCCACCAATGAGGCTCGATTCCCCCTTTCCTTTTTTTATTTGTTTGAACAAGCTTTAGATCTTCTTTTTCAATCAGTTTAATGTGTTGATTGATTGTTTTACTTTCTGATAGGATGGTTTGCTATGTATTATTGATAACAAAGATAAATTCTCTATTTTTTCCCCTTTTGGAGTTGTTGTAACAATTATCTTTTCTTGGAAGGATTTATATATATACATTATGATTAATTAAATCTAAAAAAAGTAGGAGTTGAAATATTAAATTACTACAAGTTACATTGTGTATTTCTAGAGGGAATGTCATTGCCATTATATGAACCATTATTTTAATAAATGATTGGATGTATTTAATAAATTACCACGAAATATTTATATGGCATTGAGTAGGTCAACCTGTGCTCTATTTTACTAAACTCATTTATTGTGATATGGAGTCATATTCCCATAGCATTGCATTTTGATCTATTTATTTGGGAAGAGATTCTACATATATATTCCAATGGTTGACAGTTGCATTAAATTATGATATGCATATAAGATTGAGGGGTATTTAATTCATTGATATCATTATATTGTTCCATCCCTTTGTTCTAGAGTTTTGTAGGGATCCGAATTTGAATAGGAAGTTAATCATTAAAATATTGGAAGGGTGCATTTAAATTTGTTTAGATCTTTGTTTTGCATATACGAATTGATTTACTATATTACAGAAATAGAGTAGTTGTTTGAATATCATTTGAAGATCAAATTTATGTACAAAAATGATTATTATTTCAGAACTTTCAGCTTGTAGCTTGTGTGCACAATCCTTACAAATTTGTTATGAAACTTTGAGAACAAGGAAGTATTGTGACAATAGATGCAATAGTAAATGATTCTTTTTCCAAAGAAATCATGACTTTTCCAGGTTTTGAATTGTTTTGACATGCATAAGTTTTTTCTTCAATGATGAATCTAGATCTGATTCTACATATATTGGCACATTGCACCTTTGATTGATAAGATATTAGAGTAGATATAGAGGTCCTTTTTTCACAGAGTAGTTTGCAATGTGATCAAGTGCATGATTACAATAACCCTGGTTACTTCTTTTGTAAGAATGAATTGTCTTAATTATCTTGCTCTTTGATTTATTGAAAATAGTCTTTACATTTTCTTAAGTAAATGATCATATTTCCAGCTAATTCGTATCTAGGGTTTGATTCTTTTTATTTCAACTTAGAGTTTGTATTTCGATAGTTAAGGTTTACTTTTTAAATTGTCAAAATGTAGGGTTTATTTTCAATTTATTAATAATTAGGGTTTACTTACAAATGCTTGTAAAATGAAGGATTGGTTTTCTTTTGCAATTAGGATTTTATTTCTAATGAATGCTTTTGAATGCAGGAATAGAACATGGAGTCTTTCCTAGTGCATGAACTCAAGGTGTGAGTATATTTTAGGTAATTCAGGAATTTGTTTTGCAAGTTGTTGGAGCCTTTTGGTAGCATTTCCAGTGTTGTTCTTTGAATTCCATGGACCCCGGATTGACATTAAATGTTGGTTAAATAGTCGACCATATACTACACCCAACATTTTGATGCCATTTCTAGGGAGGAACTTAGGGAATTGAACTTGGTGACCTGTTGCATTTGGTTCTCTTTTTCACCTAGATTTTCTTGCAAGTTTATGTTTCTTTCCTACACATTTTTAAATTTTTTTTTTTTTTTTTTTTCTCAGGTGATGTAAGAACCCCTCGCCCCCACCCCTTCTATATTCATCCATGTGATAACAAAATATACCACTTGGCTTGTTGAGAAAAAGAGAATTGTATTTTGAGGAATCATTCAATGAGGAGTTTTGATGCTGCTACAGAGACATACAAATCATCCAATGAAGAACCCACAAGTGCATAATTTAATATTTTTCTTAAACATTAAAATCATATTCTCAATGCTTTGATTTCAAATTTGGATGATTTGTAGGAAGAATATAAGAAGGATGAAGAACCACTGTTATTTTTTTATGCCAACTGCACAAAGATGCACTTCTTTGGAGAATGCCCACATAACAACATGAATTGAAACATTTACGAGGAGGCTCACTCAACAGAATGTTGCTCATCAATTCCATGATTACTAAAGGTAATAAGGAAATCAAATAAGGGGTCAAATAAACTTCCATGTATAACTCAAAACTTATCATCATTCAATACTTGGATTAATGCTTATTCTCCTGAGCAGGTCCCTTTGCATGTTTATAATTTTACAGTTTTATGGAAAAAATTTAGTCCTCCTCCAATTTAATACCCTACTTAATGGCCACAATGTCCCTTTGCTTGGTCCTCTTCCTTTATTCATATATCCCAATGGTGTCAAGAATCATTTGGATTTTCTTCCCTAGGGTAGTCTTTCAGGCAAAATCAATAACATTAATTGCAATTTCCACTCAATCCTCCATCAAGTTATCATCCTTCATGGTCTCATCTACCTGTGTAGCCTTACCCTAATCCATATCTTACTATTCCATACACTATCCCTCATCCAAACCCTAGTCCATATCTTAATCCAAACCTTAGACCTCGTCGTAGTCCAAACTCTAACCCAAATCCTAATCTGAATCCAAATCCTAGTCCAAGCCTTAACCCAAACCCTAGCACAAACCATAATCTAGACCAACATGTTGCACAATAATTTAAAACACATATTCTTCCCATTTACTCCCCTATTAAGTCTAATGATATATCTTTAAGGTTGGGGAAAGGGGTGAGTTTGGAAACATCTCCTATCACTACAGAACATTCACCCTAGAAGATCTAATTCAAAGGCCATTGGAGGAGCAACCTTTAATTGGAACCTATTATAAAATTGTTGTTGAAGCTCATCAATAGAAAAACCATAGAATTTCCCTTAACCATTCTTGTCAATTTGAAAAGAAGATATTTGAGCCCGAATTTGATGGTTTTTTTATATTTTCTTTCACTAGATCCCTTATGCCTCCAAGAGAGTGTTTATCAAGTTGTGGAAGATTTGTATGAGTTGGAGAATCATAAATATGTGGATCCCATTGAATATTAGTTTTAAACAATCATTAGTGCACCTTAATCCTTCATTATCCAATAATGCTTGATACCACATCAGATAAAGCAATTGGCTTCTCATACTCAGGTATGTGTTGAAGTTTATTCTTTAAAACTGAGTGTGAGTATATTTAAAATTATGTTACTTACAAGGATACATTGGAAGTACTCCTACACTTGAAGGAGATCACCCTCTCTCTAAATTAGGGTAGGATAGTATAAAAAATTGAAATAAAATTGTCACAACACCACTCTTCAAATCACAATTCCCTTAGCCATAGCTAATTAAATTTCTATTATGCACTCATGTGGTTAGTCCTGTCAGAAGAAATTCACTCTTTATGCCTCATATTTTGTAAAATGACTTTGATTAGTCTGTTTTTCTCCATGGCCACTATTGTCCATTGGGAAGTCAGGGGGATTTGTCATTACACTTTCCATTCATAATCCCAAAACCCTAACCCTGGCCTCGTCACTTGAGTAAGTTTTTATCCAAGAAATCTTTTCATGTTTCTCTTTGAAGATATTGATGAAAATTCTCCTATGGTGGACCACTCCTATAAAACCCTAATGAGATCTAATAAGAATCGTAGCATGATTAACTCAAGGAATCTTCTAGTCATTATCTGAGATGCCTTCTTTAAAATGATTCTTTAGGGTAGAAGGACCAACCAGTAAAGGTTAGTCATTAAAAACTTTTCACGTCATCCTATGCTTTTAAAGAGAAAATTTGGCTCCCCACCTATTAAATAACCTATCTACGGTTAGCCATGATTAGATTTTATTCTACAAAGAATTAATTGAGGAGTAGGAGATCTCATTATGAGTTGACCTACCATGATCATGGGTCCTAATGAGAATGAAATTACTAATATTGGTCACCAAGCTAGTGTAATGGATTTTAGTTGAAAAAATAGAAGACAAGAGGTCTCATCACAAGATAAATTGTTCATTCTTGTTAGCTCTCATGAATGGCACTATCATTAGCTAATTACCAAGATAGGATAGTGACCTTCACGTAATTTATAAACTAATGTAAGTTATTTTAAATGGATAGGCATAGGAATTTCATTGGGTTAAAAGGAACCCCTGTCGAGGATATGGACATTTGTTGGTAGTAGGGCCATGCCTGTGGTATTAAAATTAATTTTACTCTAGGATTTACTTGGTTATTTTTTTCTCTCCCTGAAATCATTATCATATCTCTTTGATAATGGCTTTAAGATCCTTTCAGCAATGTGTTTGGAGTTCTATCTTTAAAAAATATGAAGGTTTTCATGGATGTGCGACCATTAGTGCAAGTGATTCACTTTTCCTAAACAAGAGGAGCTTCAACTATTTGTTGAATAATGGTAAGATGGTCACCATGGGAATGTATCATTCTGTCATCTTTATTGTTCCCTATTTTCATCTATTCTTAACACCATGGCTTTTAGAAAATTTCACTTCTATTTATAATGAGGATATTGAAAGTGAAGACCTATTGATTTGAAGGTCTCTTTTGATTCTTTGTGGAAATTTTGATGGTTGACTATTTCAAGATAAAATTATCCTTGCAGTAATAACATTGATAAGATTCCTTTGGTAGCCCTGGCATTAGGTATTCTTATGGAAATAATAAAGTTCAGCCTTGTCATCATTAAATCTATGGTCACATGCTTTGTTATCTTACTAATGCAAAGGGAGTCGACATCATATGTAACATGCTCTTACTCAATTAGACCTATAGTTTAATTCAATGCAACATGACTCTAATAGAGAAACCCTAGCCTACAGTCTTAATTAAATTTGGTCTCCATCAGAGGTTTTGCTTACATGAGGACATACAAGACGATTGACATGGGGGGGTTTCGGGCCCCAAAATTCTCATATTTAAATCATCCTTTTTCCCTTTTATTACTCATGATTTTATCTAATTTACTATCATTATTGGGCTATTATCTTCAATTAGGAGCTTGATAAGGTAATTATTTATTATTTAGTATATTCCCTTTGTTTCAATACAAACTATATCAAGATTCTTGTTGATGATAATTATTATTATTTTTTTTTTTGAAGTCCTCAAGAAGATAGATGAAACTCCATTTAAATATATGCAATTTATTTCTAAGTGCACCAATTTTTGGTCTGCCTACACTCAATTTAGTTCCTACACTAGCAATGTGTTTTTTGCACCAATTTGTGGCTTTGATAGATTGGTGCACTTTCAAAGAAATCTGAGAAAGGTTTTTAATCTAAAATAGCATTTGAACACCTCCACATGAGTCAAAATGCACCCAGGTCGCATGTGTGAGTTTCTAGAAGCAAATTGATGAATAAACCCAAAGATTCACACAATTTTCAAAATGCCAACTTGGTCCTCGATTTACGTGCACATGAAAGTGAATCTCAAAATTTCGGAACAATTTTTTTTTCGAGTATAGCAAATTAACTAATTCGCGGGCCTTTTTCTGAAATTCGTCACTGTTTGGGAGATATGAAGGGTTCTTTAAGGAAGTCTTGTGAAAAATGTAGTTTTTTCAAAATTTCAAGATGATGCCTAGATTGATAGAAAATGTAAAATCTTGCATTCGATCTATATATCCTTGATTAGATAATGGTTGTACTAGAATTTGTTTGATGGAATTTTTTATGATCCCCTCTCATTCAATTTGTGCTTGAATTGGCTTGTTTAAAGCTCTTATGTAACTGTAAAATTTATAAAAAAACAAAACCATGGCTTTGTAAAGGGGAGGAGGGTAGCAAATTGTTGGAGCAGGATTGTAGGTTCAGACTTTGAGGCATCCCTATTTTGAGTGTTGGACCGTGAGCTTGTGTTTCATGATGTAATGACTGGATATCGATCAATAAAAAGTTTGTGTCAGGTTCTTCATTCTAAGGTTGTTTTTATCTTTGATTACTTTGTGATTTGAACCTTTCTTAGGAGACACAAGCTGGTTGGTTAGGCCCACCAACTAGGCTTGTTGCCCCCTTTCCTTTGCCTATTTGTTTGCACAAGCTTTAGATATGCATTTATCAACTAGTTTAATGTGTTGATTGGTATTTTTTCTTTATGATCTTATGGTGTACCATGTATTATTGATAACAAAGATAAATTAGCTATTTATTCCCCTTATGGAGTCATTGTAACATTTATCTTTTCTTGCAAGGATTTATATATATACATTATGCTTAATGTTAAATCTAAAAAAACGTAGGAGTTGAAATCTTAAATTGCTACAAGTTACATTGTGTATTTGTAGAGGGAATATCATTGCTATTATATGAACCATTATTTAATTAATTGTATTTAATAAATTACCATGAGATCTTTCTATGGTGTTGAGTAAGTCAACCTTTTCTTTGTTTTACTAAACTCATTTATTGTGGTATGGAGTCACATGCCCATAGTATTTCATTTTGATCTATTTATTTGAGAACATATTCTACATATATATTCCAATGGTTGATTGTTGTATTAAATTCTTTCCAACACCTATATGTATTCAAAGAAGTGAGATGCATGTAAGATTGAGCGATCTTTATTTCGTTGATATCATTATATTTTTCCATCCTTTTATGCCAAAGTTTTGCAGGGATCTAAATTCAAAAGGAAGTTGATCATTAAAATATTGGAAGGGTGCATTTAAATTTGTGAGGACCTTTGCGTTGCATATAAGAATCAATTTACTATCTTGTAGAAATAGAGTACTTGTTTGACTATCATTTGAAGATCGAATTTATGTACAAAAGGGGTTATTATTTCATAACTTTCACCTTGTAGCTAGTGTGCACAATCCTTACAAATTTGTTATGAAATATTGAGAACAAGAAAGCATTGTTACAATAGCTGCAATAGTAAATGAATTTTTTTTTAGAAAAATCATGACTTTTCTAGGCTTTGAACTATTTTTACATGCATAAGTTCTTTTCTTGAATGATGAATCTAGATCCAAGTTCTACATATATTGGCACATTTCACCTTTGATTTATAAGAGATTAGAGTAGATCTAAAGATGTTTTTTCATAGAGTAGTTTGCAATGCGATCAAGTGCAAGATTACAATAAACTTAGTTATTTCTTTTGTAAGAATTGATTGCCTTAATTACATTTCTCTTTGATTTATTGAAAATAACCTTTACATTTGCTTAAGTAAATGCTCATATTTCTAGGTAATTTGTATATAGGGTTTTCTTATTTTTCTTTCAAGTTAGAGTTTGTATTTTGATAGTTAGGGTTTACTTTTTAAATTGTTAAAATGTAGGGTTTGTTTTCAATTTATTAATAATTAGGGTTTTCTTACAAATGCATGTAAACTATAGGATTGGTTTTTTTCGCAATTAGGATTTAATTTCTACTGTATGCTTTAAAGGGCAGGAATAGAACAGTGAGTCTCGCCTAGTGTAGGAACTCAAGGTGTGAGCATATTTTAGGTAAATCAAAGATTTGTTTTGTAGGTTGTTGAAGTATTTCTCTGAGATTTCTAGTATTGTGCCTCGAAGTCCATGGACCTCATATTGACATTAAATGTTGGTTCATTAATCCACCATATACTACACCCAACATCTTCCAATTCATTTTTTCTTACGTTTTGCGAGAGCAAAATTTGTTGCACTTGGTTTCTTATATTTTATATATCATTTTTGCATTTATTCTTCTTCTTCATGCATCATATAAGAGCTTTCTGGTTTCTTACTAGGTGTGTCCATTTTTTTTTCAAGGAATTTTGGAATCAAACAATGATTTCTATGCTTCATTATTCCCTTTGAATCACTTCAAACTTATAAACAAAAGTTATTCAAAATTTTAAAAAACACAGACCTTTTTCTTGCTTTTCAGGAGCTTGATATTGAAACTGTTTTATCTCTATAATTTCAGATATCCAAAATCTAAAATTTTATCCTGTGGTATCCATTTAAGTCTTATTTCCAACCCCACAAGTCATACTGAGATTGGAATCTTCAAGAAAGAGTTATTTCCAACCTCCCATGATGACCTCATTATATACTAGTTCAGTAGAGTGAACTTGTATGGAGTACCACATGTCATTGTTTTGACCTTCGGCTCTAAAAATGATAATAGAAAAAACAAAGTCCATAAAATTTATGTCACTTTTTACTAAATTCAAATCCAATTATCGAAGAGAATGTTATGACAATTTTCTCTAGGTTACCTGGTTGAGATGGAATTCTTGAACTTGCAAAAACTTTAACTTCCTCGGATCATATCTCTGGAAAGATAGCGAAACAATATCTGAAATTCGTACATGAAGTTCACCAATATTTTTGCTCCATGTGATTGTAGTGTTAGCTTCTGAAGCCTCGTAGAAGAAAAAATATAGCAAAAATGCCAGCATGACCTATTTGAAGAAGCAAAAACCTATAATCCAATGCTCAGATACCAAATGTTATTCAATGATCTTACAAAACAAAAGAAAAGATATATTGATGACTTAAAAATTATCCTCATTAAGGGGTAAACCTCCTTTACATTACATAAATTAACAATTATTGGACGATACAAACGATAAGACCTCCTTGTTATATATAGGAGTCTAAGGGGTCACAATATAATCAAAGCCTAGATAACAATAATAATGTAAGGGCACAACAATAACAATAATGGGCTTCTATGGGGAACAACAATAATAACATGGGGGATACATGGGAACAAAAATAACAATAAGGGGCTACACTAACAATAACAATAAGGGGAATACATTAGCATTATAGTGACCTAACAATGGAATAAATCAACAACTATTGAGCCATTTCGTGTAGATCAATGGTGGTTGAGCCACGAAGTTTCAAAGGTCATAACTTAAGTTTTGGGTGTTTTTTTCAGCAAAGGAGAGATGGTTGGAAAAGTAAAATAATGAATAACACATTGGGAGTGGTCTCCAAGTGAAAAATTATATACATCATATTGAGAAATTAAAAGAATAAACTTCACCAATCTTGGGCCTCATACCAAATTATTTAAAAATAATTTATAAAATCATAACTTTGGAATATTTAATGTATAACCTAGTTTAGAGAACAAATTCCTAACTACATATTACTAAAAATGGATCTTGATTCAGTAGAAACAAAAGGGAAAACACCTAATTATAAATTAGTTACAAGGAAAAAGAGAATATTATAAAGAAGTTGCCAAGCACATTGAACTGATCATACAAAGGACAAGAGGTGAAGAGGGTCCAATATTTTTGCTCCTAAACAATTATTGCAAAAGTATTTCTCTATTTGGTTTTTCTTAAGGCAATTTTTTTCTTTCAAAGATTTTTTTGAATTATCCAACTTGACTTTACCTTTCATCTTTTCTTCTCATATTTCCTTCCAATAGACAATTCTATGTATGTTTAGCAATAGGGTTAATCTAGGATTGATTATGTTTTATAATTCTTATAAAATCTTTCATGGAAAGGAGAAATATCCCTAGATTGTAAAAGGTGAATGCAGTTTAATTACAATTTGTCTAAAAGTTTCAAAAATTATTTAATTTTCTACATCATGATTTTTTGGAAAGAACTATTTGAATGTTATCTTAGACTTGTGAATTTATATGGTGATGGATTCTTGTGTACATTGTCATTGGTAATTTTGTGGTGTTCTTTATTTTTTTAAGAGTAATTCCATTTCTTTCTACCAAGTCATTAATCATCAATCTTTATGAATTATCTTGCATATTTCTAAAGTTTATCCTTGACAGTAGTTTCTTCTCATTCTTCGAAGATAAATTTTATCATATGGTCCACGAGACACCATACTATTATTTTGACTCTCACAGACAGCTATTTTTTGGAGGGCATGTCATTTGTGGTTATGAAACTTTAAATTCCAAACAAGCACTAGGAATTTTGTGATTTTTCATTGATTCTCTTATGACCTTAGAATGCTTGAAACTATTTTAGAGTTCTCTTATAATTTGCACCAACACAATACTTTCCATTTCATATTTTCTTCTCATAATTTATTCCAATGGATAATTCTATGTATGTTTAGCAACAAGGTTAAGCGAGGAATGATTATGTTTTATCATTCTTCTAAAAGATTTCATGGCAAGGAGCAAGATCCCTATCTTGTAAAAGATGAATCCAATTTAATTACAATTTACCTAATAGTCTCAGAAATTATTAAATTTTCTACATTGATATTTTATGGAAAGAATTATTTGACTGTTATCTTATATTTATGAATTTATATGGTGATGGATTCTTGTGTAAATTGTACTTCTGAAATTTTATGGGTGTTCTTTATTTTTTTTATGAGTAATCCCATTTCTTTCTTCGAGGCATTAATCATCAATCTTTATGAATTACCTTGCATATTTCTAAATTTTATCCTTGATAGTAGTTTCTTTTCATTCTTTGAAGATAAATTTGATCATATTGTCCATGAGAGTCCATACTATTATTTTGACTCTAACAAAGAGCTATTTTTGGGGGGGCATGTCATTTGTGGTTATGAAACTTTAATTTCCAAACAAGCATTAGGAATCTCATGATTTCTCATCGATGCTCTTAATACCTTAGAATGCTTGAAACTATTTTAGAGTTCTCTATTAATCTGTACCATCACATTACTTTTTTTCTATTGTTTTTTCAGATAACCTCATAAATGTATCAATGAATGTGTACCTTGAAATGAATCATTCTGTTAGAATTTACCTATGTTTCTTGATTATCTGTCAATATTCACTCTACATTCATCTTGTAAACTCATAGATGATTTGTATCTACATTATTTTAGAAGGAAGGAAACATATTTGTCAAAATCAAGCCTAATAGATTGAATTTTTTTCCATTCATGCTCCCATATCTATCTATCTATCTATCTATCTATCTATCTATATACTATATATATATATATATAATATATATTATATATATATATATATATATATATATATGAGAGCATTGTTGGGATTCTATTTATCATTCCTCCATTATATTCATGAAAAACATATATGATAATATTCCACATATTAAAAGTCCACCTCTAAAAAATGGACATACTTTCTGTTCGCCATAATATTTTCTCTCAAGGTTGGTCTCTTTGCCCTTGGAAAAAAAAATAAAAAATGCCAAGATGTCATTCCCATCCATGAATTAGAGATGAACCATCCACAAGCAGAAGGTCCATATTTATTACGAAATCCTCTAAGAGAATCATTATATAACAACTTACACAGAGATATGTTAATATTTTCTATTTCCCTTGAATGAGACATTGTTCAATAAGGCTACCCACGAATGTCAAATAGAGAAACCAAATTGTTCTCTTAGTCAATGATTAATTTGTCGAGCAAACTGGTTGTGTCTTCACCTACTTGATATATTTATAAATGATAGGATAGTACTTCAAGAAATAACTTACCAATTTTACATAGGGGTAGGTGGAAATCTCTCAAGCATTAAAAACCATCCGTTGACACACATGCCTTTCCACCTAAAAGCATATGATTTGAACGAAATTAAGAGGGTTGAGGAAGATTCTAAGGATCTGATTTTTTTCCTTTTTGGACCTAATATAACCCAAGGTTCATAGTCAATGATCAGCGGCATTTCATGCAAGTATAGATGGAAATATCATCTAGAGACATAGCAAGAGGAATAAAAGTAAAATAATGCCTTAAATTTCATATAAATAATTTCAAGAATAGGCTATAATCTAACACAGGGAAAAGTGGAAAAGGTTTAAGAAAATATATAAGCATTAGCCTAGGAATAAGTAAC
Source organism: Pinus taeda (assembly GCA_000404065.3). Classification (NCBI taxonomy): domain Eukaryota; kingdom Viridiplantae; phylum Streptophyta; class Pinopsida; order Pinales; family Pinaceae; genus Pinus; species Pinus taeda. Next base: position 21,827 of record APFE030981035.1, read on the forward strand.
TGTTGGGTGTGGAGCCTGATTATCTTCTATATTCAAAAGTACCGCCACATTGGACCCTAGTTCAAAATGGGGGCGGCAACGCCGCCCGTAAA
>APFE030981035.1:27379-45250 GCA_000404065.3 Pinus taeda
ATCCAGAGAGCAGCAAATCAACATCAGCAGAACCATCACATCAACAAGTTACATCGAAAGAAAGGGAGAAGAAATAAATCCCAGTCAAAGAGGTAGAAAGGATTCCCACTTTCAATTTAGAGAATGAGATTTCCAAGCTAAAAATATCCATCCCTTTGACTGAAATATTGAAGAACAGCAGTTATAAAGGAAAAGTATCTAAAATTTTGAATTTGGACCCAATGTCCGACATTGGTGAATGTCGAAGATGATCAACCTGAAATGATTTTTGGGCCAGCATCAAATGGTGAGTCTCCTAATAGTGAGGTGCCACCTTTTTACATCAGTTTAAGGTTGCATGATTTTGTGTTACATAACGCCATGTTCGATTCCGGAGCTTCTCACAATCTCATGCCCAAGGCAATCATGGATAAGCTTGGTCTGGACATCATGATCTCTATTCATTTGATTCCAGCAGAGTAAGATGTATAGGCCTCATCAAAGACTTGGTTGTGAGTTTGGATCAGCTCCCAATGAAGAATGTTTTGATGGATATTGTGGTAGCAGACATTCCTCCAAGGTTTGGCATGCTTCTTTCCAGGTCTTGGGTAGCAAAACTAAAGGGACCTACAACACTAGATTTCCCTATGCAACATTCCCAGTATTTGGACAAAATGGAGGAATTATATCGGGAACAAAAAATGAAGTACATGATCACAAGCAAGGAGAAACCAATAAATCATCCTATTAACTATGTACATACAGATTTAGAGTCTTTTGTTTTGTATTCAGATAGTTTAAATGATATAGATAGCCAGTTGGTAGAAGCAGATGATATTTTGGACATAACATAAAATTTCAGAGAAGTTTTGAAGAAAGAAGAACGAGAACAACAGAACATCATTGGGCAATCAGCTGAAAGCAATGGATAGCAAGCAAACAAGGCACAACAAACAAATTTCCAGCACTTGCAAGAGGAGGAAGAAGGTTTGTGGACGATGGATTTCAATGGAGCAGTGGGAAATGATGGTGCTGGAATTGAAATTTGGGTACGCAGTCCTTTCTCTACCCCAAACAAGGTCCCTAGTAACGTACGGGTATGCTCTTACAAGTTGACTTTTGAATGTTCAAATAATGAAGCTGAGTATGAAGCTCTGATTGCTGGCCTAAAGATTCTAAGAAAGCTGAATGCTAAGAGGATTTCAGCATATGGCGACTCCGAATTGGTTATCAAGCAGGTCAGAGGCGAATACCAAGCAAAGCATCCTAGGATGCGGGCCTACCGTAATGCAGTCCTAGACATTTTGAAATTATTTTCGGAATACACCTTGACATGTGTGCCTCGTATACAAAATAGTATTTCTGATGCTCTTGCTAAGGCAGCGAGTAGTTTGAAGATCCCAATGAACTCTAGTAACAAATTCAAAATTCATGTCAAGCATCGTCCAACCGTTCCAAAAAACCAGAGATATTGGCAAGTATTCCAATATGATGAGGAGATTGATGATTTTCTGCAAAACAAAGGAAAGTTTAAAGAGACCTCAATTGATGAAGAAAATAATGATGGAAAAGGCAATGGTACAGATGAAATGCAGATCAATGAAATGGACATGTTGCAGCTGAAGAATAATGTTATTCCCAAAGGCTTGATACCTCTAGAAGAACTCTTTGATCAAGATGATGTAGCCCAAAAGCCAACATTACAACCAATAGAGAAGGGTGTGGAAGAGGTCAATATTGGGACAGCTGCAAATCCTAAATTGGTAAAATTGTCCAAAGCATTGCCGCCAAAGATCAAGGATAAATATATCAGTTTAATGTCTTCATTTGCATATGTGTTTGCTTGGGACTATTCCGACTTAAAGACATATGACAACAATATAATTCAACACACTATACCCATCAAGCCCAATCAAAAACCATTCAGGAAAAAGTTGAGAAGGCTAAATCCAAAGTTGCTGCCATCTATTGAAAAGGAGATCAATAGGTTGTACAAATTAGGGATCATTGTGCCAATCAGATTTTTAGATTGGATCTCCAACTTGGTACCCGTAAGGAAGAAGACAGGTGAGATTCGCTTATGCATTGATTTCAGAAATTTCAACAAAGTCTCATTGAAGGACAACTATCCACTGCCCAAGATGGACCATATACTCCAGCGAGTAGTGGGAGCATCCTGTATGTCACTGCTTGATGCTTATTCCGATATAACCAGGTTTCTATCCATGAGGATGACCGAGACAAGACAACGTTCACCACTCCATGGGGAACCTTTCATTACACAAAAATGCCTTTCGGTTTGAAGAATGCGGGTGCCACATTTCAGCGTGCTATGGACTTGGCCTTTGCAAATGAGAAGGATGTCTTTTTGGTAGTGTATTTGGACGATTTGACGGTGTTTTCTAAATCTGATGAAGAACACATGTACCATCTTAAAACCGTTTTCCTAATGTGCAGAAAATATGGCTTGTCGTTGAATCCAAAGAAGAGCTTGTTCACCATGGAAGAAGGCAAACTACTCGGGCACATTATCTCAAAGGATGGCATCCGTATTGACCCGCCACGTGTGCAAGCAATTTAGCAAATAGATCTGCCCCGGAATAAAAAGGAGATACAATCGTTCAATGGCAAGATGAACTTCCTCCGCCGCTTTGTACCCAATCTCGCTGAGCATCTAAGAGAGATGGCAAACATGCTTAAGAAGGATAGCCAAGTAAAATGGACGGAAGAGACGGTAAAATATTTCAATTTGGTCAAATTGGCTCTTTCCTCAGCACCGGTTCTAGTCAGCCCGGAATACACTCAGGATTTCATATTGTTTTCATTTGCTTCGGAGCATACTATGGCAGCGGTATTATTGTAGAAGAGAGATGATCATGAAAGACCCATTGCATTTTTCAGCAGAGCTATAAGAGACACAGCTTTAAAGTATAACATAATTAAGAAGTAGGCCCTTGCACTTGTGAAGGCATTGAAAGATTTCCGGGTGTATATTCTACATTCTCACATTCTGGCCTATGTTCTTAACGCTGTTGTAAAAGATGTTTTAGTGCAGGTCGATCCGGAAGGAAGAAGAGGCAAGTGGGTTGCAGCTTTGCTGGAATATGACATAGAAATAAAGCCCACAAAACTGGTGAAAGGACAGGGATTGGCGAAGCTAATGGCTGAATCAAACTTGCATGCTTTGGACATAAATCTAATCATTGCTATGTCCGATAAGAACAATGAAGAACTGCCAATTTAGGTATCTGAAATGTTTTCTCTTTCTCCATGGTATTCTGACATCATATATGTGCTCAAAAATTTGTCACCTCCACCCGACATGACTAGAAACAAAGCGAGAACACTCAAGTTGAAAGCTGCCAAGTTTTGCATTCTTAATTCAACACTATATTGGAAAGATCCCAGTGGCGTTTTGTTAAATTGTTTGGTGGAAAAGGAAGCAAAGCAAGTCATGGAGGAATGCCACCAAGGAAACTATGGAGGTCACCTTTTTGGAAGTCAACAGTAAACAAAATTTGGAGAGTAGGGTACTATTGGCCGACATTGTTTACTGATGTATATAAGATGGTCAAGCGCTGTCATCAGTGTCAGATTTTCGAAGGAAAGCGGAAGTTACAACATCTACCACTCAATCCCATAGAGGTGAGCACCCCTTTTTAGCAATGGGGGTTGGATTTCATTGGCGAAATTAATCTTGCTTCTTCTAGACAGCATAAATGGATCCTCACAGCCACAGATTACTTCACAAAATGGATTGAGGCGATTCCCACCAGACAAGCTACAAATGCAGTAATCATTTCATTACTCAAAAATAACATCTTGTCTCGCTTTGGTTGTCCGAATAAGCTAATTACTGATAACGCAACAGCTTTCAAATCAAAGAGGATGGTAGAGTTTTGCCATAAATATCACATCATTTTGGGTCATTCAACTGCCTATCATCCACAACGAAATGGATTGGTGGAATCTTCAAACAAATCATTGGTCAACATAATCAAGAAGCTGCTAGAAATAAACAAGAAGAGCTGGCATAAGAGGTTGGTAAATGCGCTTTGGGCAGATCGGGTCAGCCAGAAGAAATCCATAGGTACATCACAATTTGAGCTTGTTTATAGAGTTGATACAATATTTCCTTCCTCTCTCACTACCCCAGTTGTCAAACTTCTTCCGGAGGTCGGCAGTGAAGAAGATCCCATGCAGAGAATGTTGAATCAAATGGTCCACTTGTAGCAGACCAGAGAAGAAGTTTTCAAGAACACATCCAAATTGCAGGAAAAAATCAAGAAAATTTATGACAGAAAGGCAAAGGTGGATAAATTTCAGGTGGATGATGTAGTGCTGAAGTGGGATGCAAGGAATGAGGAGAAAGGCAAGCACGGTAAGTTCGAGAACCTCTGGAAAGGTCCTTTCAAGATTGCAGCATATCGGGGGCAGAATGCTTTTCTTATGAAGGAAATAAGTGGAGAAGATTGTCCAGAAGGGTTGATCAATGGTCGGCTACTCAAGCAGTTTCGTTTCTAAGTTATCAACGCTGCTTCCACTGTCACCGTAAATACCATTTTATTTCAGTTTCGTTAGAGTTGTTCAAGCTAGTCTTTAAGTCATTTCAATGTCAAGTTTGAGTCAGTTTTTTTTTTGGTCATTTCAGTTTCATAAATGAGTCACAGTCCTGTATTATTATCAAAATTTTGACTCCACATCCCAATGGACGAAGGCACTGTCTAGCTCTTCCAAAGATCTGTTGTTCTTGGAACGTCCAAGGAGCTACCATCCCCCATTGGAGCCAATGTTAGAGTCGGTCTGGTCAGTCCTCCGTCAGAGATCAAAAATCTTTATGCATTTCATGTTTAGGTGTCCCGCTCCATTTTCTGAGTTGCATTCCGCTAGGGGCATGCCATAATCTGACGGAGAAGGTCATGATAGTCATTCCCCCTCATGTCTGGCTCCTGCTGGCTCAGGTCTTTTGTCAATAATCATCAAAGTCCATGACAGTCAAGGTCTAGCCCTTTAAAGGACAAAGGTCATTTCGAGGTCTAGGTCTAGGAATTCATCAATTTTGTCTTTGAACATGTCCAGTAAAGCCATGCAGGCCAGAGTGAGGCCCTTACACAGTTATGGTTCAGAGAGCTTCATCATCATGCGGATAGACTCCGACTCTTCTTCAAAACTCTGTTTTGAAGAAAAGTCAAATAGTGTCATTTATGACAAAATTTTCAAAAAAGTCGCCAGTTGATTTTTTCAAATGCAGTCATGGTTTTCGTGGCCAAATTTCCTGTCGTGCAATCCCTGCAAAGAGTGGCCGAAAATTGCGTCATTCAAGTTAAATTTCAAAGGGAAAGTGAAAATCAGTGTGTTTTAAAGTCAATGGAAAAGTGCAAAACTTAAACATTAGAAAAATGGGTTTTTTAAGAGGAAAAAATTAAACCCATCTCTTCCAAGGCTATATATACAATTTTTTGTCTAAAACAAAGGCATTGTGCTATTACAAGCCTTGGAGAAGCATTCTGAAGGTGAGACTGTGCATTGGTGAGCGATTGAGTAAGTTGGAGGTGGCTTTGGAGGGCGCGATGCATATAACCAAGAGCGCAGCGCACACAGAGGGCGTGGCGCACACGCAGCCTGCCCACAGTGGAAAATTCTTAAGGGCGCGATGCATACCCAGGGCACGATGCAATAGGCTTTGCGCGCGGCGCATATAGGCAGGGGCCTAAACAAGTAGCAGGAGGCGGCTTGGAGGTGGCTTTGGAGGGTGCTGCACATATAACTAGGAGCGCGACGCACACAGAGGGCGTAATGCACACACATCCTGCCCACAGTGCAAATTTCTTAAGGGCATGATGCATACCCAGGGCACGGCGCACTGGGCTTTGCCCGCGGCGCATATAGACAGGGGTTTAAACAAGTGCCCAAAACGCCTCCAAATTTTCGTGAAGCCTATCAAATTGAGAGGTAGGCTCTTTAAATTCACTTTCTCATCAAATTTTGTCAATGATAACGTGTTTATAGAGATATTTCAATGCCACCAAAATGTACAAAATTGACCATAAAAAATCGCCAAGAAATTGATGGCTAGGGTTGTTTAAATGTCTTGTTAAGTGCCAAGGTTTCACTCCACTCACCTTTTCCCCTCACCCATCAATTTTCCCATCCTCCCTCTCTTATTTTCGTAAAATACCTACCCTAAACTACTACCGAACCCCCTCCACTATTTGGTCCACACAAAACCCTAAATCCTACTCCATCAAAATACCAAACTCCTCCCATATCCCTAGCAAATTACTCCCTATAACTCCTATCCCCATTTCATCACTCCCTTCCTAACAATCCCTGTTTCATTGTCCCCCTTGGTAACAGATATTACAAAGGCACCCAACCTCACACCATCATCAAAAGGGCAGCCTAATCACAGTCCACATTGCAGTCATGACATCATAGCATTCGTCTGAGTATGAGATGGAGACACAGAGTGGCTCATCCTCAGAAGAGCAGGCTCCCAGCAGACACCACAAGAGTGGCAAACATGTCAAGGATGAACCCACTACCCTCACTGAGTTACAAGCATGTCGTCTTGCCATGTCATGCTTCCAGCACCTATTATGTTTTGAATTTTGTCAAAGGGTGGCAAATGTCAGAGTTCATCATGAGTTGGCCCATTTATTTGTGCTTCATCTACATGGAGGTCAGTCTACCTTGGCCGGGGTCACTTTCACATTGACACCCGAAGCTATATCAATGGAAACAAGTATACCAAATGTTGGAGAACAGTGGCATAAGAAGAAGAAGGTGAAAAGACAACAATATGAGCCTTACATCAAAGCCAGATTCTTGAATGAGCTCACAAGAGTCTTTCCCTTTAGATACTTGAAAGATGATTTTGCTCCGCTCATGAGATTGATCATGAAATACTTCAGCTGTGAGGGAAGGTTCTCTCGACTGTATGCCTATCACATCTGCTTGCTCATGCACTTTACCAGGGTGAGGATGATGAACCTCCCATTTTTCATATGCAGGAACATAGAGAGGATGAACACCTTCATGCTTCATAAGACCCCTCAGCAGTAGCTTAACAGTGTGTATCACTTTGCTCTTATCCGGATTTTGGTAGATCATCAGTTGGTATTGCAGGGCATTGCTTGGGAGGACTTCATCTCCCGTGACTTCTTCAGCACATCATAGGTACTATCAGAGCCATAGCAGGAGTTGGGTGGTCCTTCTTATCAGAATGAGCATCATGAGACCACTACCATGCCAGTTTCATTACATATTAGAGAGGCAGTAGACACTTGTTTGCAGCAGCAAAGTGAGTGTTATCTCCACCTAGGGTTTAAGGGGCCTCGCTTCTGGCATCGACTACACAGGTATTGGACAAGGCCAAGAAGCCCGTGCATGATGAGGGGCCCTCAGGTGTACAGGAGACCGATGTCATCCTCATTCAGGATGACGAGGCAGAGGCAGAAAATGCCAAATTTAGGATGACCATTCAGGAGCAGGACATGGAGATCCAAGACTTGATACTCAATATGGAGAGGGCTAGATGGGTCATCAAGTATCTGGAGCATAGAAACAAACAGCTTGAGGACCAGCAGACAATCATGGAGCTGCAAAGCATCCGTGAAAATCGACAAGCTACCCAGCAGAGAAGGATTGATCTCACTACCTTGGAGCAAGGGATCAACAACAACCGTGAGTCTTGGTTAGATCGGGTCAATCTACACTTGGAGAGACTGCTGGAGAAGGCAAACAGGGACAAAACCATACTGAGGAGGATGGCTTGTCATCATAGGGCACGGAACATGAGTGCAAAGGCCCGAATAAGGAGCTTGAAGGCCAAACTGAGCAGAGCAACAAAAGAGGCAAAAGAGCAAGATCAGCTTTGAATCTTGGCTGAAGCTTCTGTGGCCCAACATAGTGCCTCTTAGAGAACCTCCAGCCCAAATTTCAAGGAATTTGGGAAAAAAATTGTCGCATGGAAATTTTTTGGCACAAACACAGGTTTTTTCTCTATATGCGAAATGGTTTGCATTTTTGGATTCAGCAAGCAAATTCACGACTACTGGCACTCAGGCAAGAATTTTGGGCATGATTTGAGTCTCCAGGAGGTCAAAAACACCCAAAAAATGGCCTCACTGCCCATGTTTTGACACACAGGAAGCAGTCTTGGGAGAATGAAGATTGGGAGGGGCAAATGAGCTCCAAATTCAAAACTTCCACTTGGGTTGGAAAGTATACAGGATGGGCTTTCTAACGAGCACACTTGGGCACATTTTTAACTCCTTCAAGTGCCTCAAAATTTGCCTCAAAGTGGCTTGACGCATACAGAAAAGGGCGCGGCACATATAGGAAAAAAGGCCCAAAATGCCTCTGTTTCGCGAAATTTCGCTTCCCGACTTTTTACAAGTGGGACCCCTCATATGCACTTTATTTTTTAGGCACCTAAGGCGGTTTTAAAAGTATTTTCACTCCAGATGGTCAGTTATCCAAGTGGAAAAGGAAGGCAAAGGGCCACCCAAGCCATTTGTCATGTTTGTGGCGCTGCACCTGTAGCTGATGTTTGGCTCTCCACCTTCATTTTGTGATGATTTGAGTAACACCCCAACCCTTGGGTGTTCTATCTCTTCATGGCACATTCTATATATTGTATGCAAACCATTTGCAAAGGGCTGGTTGGCTTGTAACTTCTGGGAGACTGTGGGAAAGAAACTCTGTTTCTGCATTGTATATTTTTTACAGAGGATTAATGAAAGGAAATGGCTCTGTTTCATGAGATTCATGTGGTTGTGAGTGTAGAAAATGTGTCTCTAATGTTTCATATGTATCTTGTTATGTTTCATAGCTCATTTCATATTCATTTCCATTGAAATTTTCTAAGTTAGCTAAGGTAGAATTCAATTGTATTCCTCTGCTTGTGGGAAAATTTCATGTTTAGTGTTCATTCTTCTGTTGAAAAGGATTCATGTTTTCCATGCCCTTTTCACCCTCTTAATAAATCTCTCCATTCCGCACTATCTTAAACTAAATTGCTAGGCTTTCTGCCTATCTTGCCTCATGAAGTAATCCATGCCTTTGTATTAAATTCTCTGTTTCATTGAGGTCCATTAGTCCCATACCATCCCAGAAACACATTCATTCATAAAAATCACTTCTTATATTCATTTTCACTTACTAGCCTAAGATAAATAGTTCACTGTAAGTCATCTCAGGCCATTTCGTTTATCTATCTATTGTGTGTGACTCGGAGAGAGCCCTCTCCTGTTCTGGTAGGGCTAGCTACCATACTGAGCGTGGTTTGTGGTTACCCTGAATTTTGCCTTCCTTCAGCCTAAGGCGAATTTAGGTGCTAACAAGGTCGTCCGAAACCCTCACCTAGGGTTCTGCGGGTTCATTTGGTTCTTTGGTTGTTCGTTAGGTTATACCTAGACTCTATCATATGTATACAAAGATTTTGTTTTTGGAATGAAAGGAATCACAGTGGAATTCAATTGTATTTGTTACCTATGTTCTGAATGTGGTTACTTGGCGTTTATTTTCTCGTTTTGGATTAAACTTGTTCGAAACATGCCTGGTTCTTTCGGTCGTGGACTCTGTTTGTTGTTTGCCAGCCTTTGTGCTGGGAGTTCTCGTGCAATTTCCCTTGTCTGCCTTCTGTTCTTTAGAAGAGAAAATAAATGAAAGAATATGCATGCACTGTATCTGCTTATTATGGGTTATTCAATGACTAGGAAAACGTAGATAAACATGTCAATGACTGTTACAGATGGATTCAAAATGAAAGAAAATTTTTCTCTATCTTCTATTATTGTACTCGTATGCTAAACCCCTGATAATGATTTACATTTTGTATTTGTACTTGTTTTTCCACATTTATCTGAACTGTGCATAGTTACATTTCAATTGTTTATTCTATTAGTTACATAACTGTTAATTCATTCGGTTCTTCTTGCACTGCAAGATTTTACATTTGACATGATTATCTTTTTTTTCTAAAATGGAAGAAACAGTTATAAGATAATTACTCACTGAAAGACAGAAAATTGTGACAGTAACCCTAACTAACTGTATTGTTCCCTAACTAATCATGAAATTAAAAAGAAAACAAGAAGTCCCTACATTCTGCTTTGAATAATTAAATATAAAGAAACCAAACACTGATAAACTTTCCACATTGGCGAAGGCCAACACCCGGTCATGGTGCCCTTAGCTGGATGCTCCTGCATTAATGTGGTAATTTTTTTTGTTAAAGATAAATTTATCATCCATTCAAATTCATATATATGATAAAAGGAACTATTAAACGCATGAGATAATTTACTATCCATTCAAAATATATATAATAATACATAGTTGTATTTTAATGATTAATCTTAATCCATTAATAAAATCAAAAGGCTATATATAATCTAAAGATTCAAGTTATATATATAATTTAAGATTGAAACTAATGTTTTGGCAGACATTAATAAAATTATTTTTATTGTTTTTTGAAGACGTCACATAATTACACATCGGGGTCATACTCGGTTGTAGAATGCGCCTCTCGATGCAATAATAGAAGCGGTGAGTTTAGATCTCGGTAGTGTTGGTAGGAGGCAGATTCAAAATATTTATAGACAACTAAGCGACCTGAGTATTCGAAGTTCAAATTTCTTCCACATGAATAATCCATGTTGCTATCTAACTACACGGAGTATGAAGAAACTCCATCCTCTCAATTATTATCCTTGAGAGACTATTCTCTTGCAGTGGTAATGGAAATCTATTCTCTTTTCTCCTATATTATGACATTATTTTATTTGAATCTCTTTGTCATTCCTTTTCGGCCTTCCGCACTTCAATCATCTAATCGTTACCATCATCGTCATCTCAGTAATGCTTCTGATAGAGGGGTTATGTTTGTATTTATCTTTGCAATCACATATGATCCATAACACTCATTAACCACTTCCTGGAAACCTAATGTTTTTCTCTACGAGTGGAGAGGGATCAAATGCAGCCGGCACAGAAAGAGAGTGGTTTCACTCAATGTTTCAATCATGGGATTGCGAGGTACAATCTCTCCTCTTCTTGACAATCTCTCCTTTCTTAGAATACTTGACTTGAGAAATAATAGTTTTCATTATCACATTCCCTATTGATTGGGAAATTTGTTTCACTTGAATATGCTTTTTATGTCTATGAATCAACTCCAAGGTTATATTCCCCCCACTCTTGCTATATGTCATAGTTTACAAAACTTATCTATGACCACTAACCATCTCATAGGAAACATTTCCTCTGAACTATGCATTCTCTTTAAGTTACGATTTCCTAACTTAGAAGATAACAATATCACTGGTACAATCTTGGCCTGCTTGGGAAACATATCCTCTTTTGACGTTATAGATTTGGGTAGATGAAAACAAGCAGCTCTTAGGTGAGCACACTACACCTGGACACTGCCCAAGTAGAGCTGTTATTTCAATTAATCATTAAAATCAGAGTATATAAGTTTACACCATAATGGGGAGAATTTGAACTAACACCTAGAAAATAGGAACTAATCCTAATCTAGGACACACGCTCAACTGTGAAACAAATTCTCTCCAATAATACATATTCTCCATTAATTTCAACACCCCCCTTTAATGGAAAAAGGGTTAATCTATACTCCTAACATCTCCCTAAACAAGTCAAATTTAATCCTCAAAAGGGGCTTAGTAAAAATATATGTTGCATTATCACAAGTATTAAAATATTCAATAAAACTTTCTTTAGTTTGAACCTTCTCTCTAACAAAATTAAACTGAATATCAATATGTTTTGTGTTTTTGTGAAACACAGGGTTGTTCGCCAGCTTGATTGAGATTTGATTGTCACATCTAATTACTATTGCATCATTTTGTTCTTCTTCAACATCATGGAGAAGTCTCCTCAACCAAATAGCCTCACACGTGGCTGTGCACATTGCCTGTATTAGGAAACCAGCTCACAAAAAGATAAAAAAAGATAAATCAACGCCTTAGAATCCGCCCTGTTCGAAGGGGAAACCTCCTTTACATTACACAAATGAACAATTCTTGGATGATACAAATGACTAAACCTTCCTTCTATATATAGGAGTCTAAGGGGTCATAATATAATCAAGCCGACATAACAGTAATAGCATGAGGGCACAATAATAACAATAGTGGGTTTCTATGGGGCACACTAATAACAATATGGGAACAATGGGGGAACAATAATAACAATAAGGGATACAATGACAATAGTAATGGGGGAATCACTAGTATTATAGGGATCTAACATGCCCCTCTCCTTCTGAAAAGCATTGTCCTCAATGCTTGAGTAGTTCTAGATTCTTTTGTATAAAATTCTCATCCTCCCGTGTGGAATCTTCAGCAGATATGTTCTTCCACTTGATGAGATACTCCAAAATTGATCAATTTCCTAGTTGTCGAGTTCTTTTTTCTGTTACTGTTTCCAGTTCCAATATGATTTTTCCTTCCTCATCAAGTTCTGGCAATATTGTTTGAACTGGGAGCTTGTCACCTATAACCTTCTTCAAACATGAAAGATGGAAAACTGGGTGCACTTGGGAAGTTGCAGGAAGCTCCAATTTGTATGCCATAGTACCAATCTTTTGCAACACCTTGTATGAACCATAATGCTCTGGTGATAATTTATTATCCTTCTTAGCTTGCTTGAGGGACATTTTTTTATATGGTTGTAGCCATAGGAATACACAGTCACCTACATCAAAACTTCTTTCACTGCGATGTTGATATGCCTGTTGTTTTATTCTATTATGCGCCAACGTGAGGTTATTCTTTAAGAGTTGGAGAACTTGTTGTTGATGCTCGATGTGATGTTCCACTACTTGAACCTTAAATTTTTGTCTTAAATATGATGTGATGGATGGTGGATGATATTCATAAAGTCCCATAAATGGGGTCATTTTTTTTCTGAAGTATGGAAGGAAGTGTTATACCACCATTCAGCTAGAGGCAACCATTTGACCCATTGTGTCTGTTTATTAGATACAAAGCAACGAAGATATCCTTCCAAACATTTGTTTACTATCTCAGTTTCCAATCAAATTGAGGATGATAAGATGAGCTATGAGCTGACTGAGTGTTGAGACAAGAAAATAATTATGTCCAAAAATTTCCAATAAAAATGGGATCTCTGTCGTTTACAATAATCTTTGGGTTTCCATGTAGCTTTTGAATTGTTTCCATAAATGTAGTAGAAACTGTACTAGCTTTAAAATAAATGTGATAATGCACAAAAGTGTGCATACTTGGTAAGTCTATCAACTACCACCATGATGACACTCTTTCCTTCGCACTTGGGTAAACCTGTGATAAAATCCATTGAAACCTCCTCCCAACGTTGGCTTGGAATGGATAAAGGTTGTAATAGACCCAAGGTCTTAATTTTTTCAACTTTATTTTGTTGGCAAACCAAACATTCCACCACAAAATTTTGAATATCCGATTTAAGGCCATCCCAAAAATTTTCCTTCTTAACCCTGTGGTAAGTTTTTAAAAATCCTAAGTGCCCTCCTAAGGGAGAAGTGTGCAATTCCATAAGAATATTTTGTTTGAGTTGGGAATTCTTACATACGTATAAGCGATCTTTGTACCATAACGAATCATTTTTCCAGCTAAATGTATCAGATGTACTGGGATATTGTTGTAACTTTTGGATGAGTGCCCACACTTCTTCGTCATTCTTCCATTCATCCCTTGCTTCATTTATCCAATCTAGCTAGATAATAGAAATGGCGCACAACAATGCTTCCACATCCTCATCCTTTCTTGAGAGTGCATCTGCCACAACATTTGCTTCCCTTTTTTGTAGATGATTTCAAAGTCATAACCCAACATCTTTGTGACCCATTTTTGTTTCTCTTAAGAGGATAATCTTTGTTTTAAAAAGTATTTATGACTATCATGATCCATTTTTTACCTTGAAATGTGTTCCCATTAGGTAGGGTCGCCATTTCTTAAGTGCATGTAGTATTGCCAACATTTCCTTCTCATAAATAGCTTCGTGTAAATACTTTCCTTTGATTGGACGACTTTCGAAAGCAATGGATTTTTCATTTTGCATTAAAACAACACCAATTCCATTTATTGAAGCATCACATTCCACAATAAAGGTTTTTGTGAATTCCGGCATAGTTAAGGCTGGTGCTTGGCACATTACTTCTTTAAGATGTTTGAAGGCCTTTGTTGCCTCTGGAGTCCATGAAAATGCATCTTTCTTCAATAATATTGTTATAGGTGTTGCTATTTTCCCACAATTCTTAACAAACTTGCGATAATACCTTGTGAACTCGAGAAATCCTCGCAGATGCTTTATGGATGTGGGGATTTTCCATTCCTTAATGGCTTTAACTTTGCTAGGGTCTACCTTAACACCTTCATGAGATACAATATGACCTAGATATTTCACCTCTTGTACTCCAAAGAAACATTTGGAGCCTTTTTCATATAATTGTTTCTTCTTCAATAGTTTGAGCACCCTATCAACATCTTCAACATAATCCTTCCAAGACTTGTTGTAGATTAGTATATCATCAAAAAATACTAACACAAATTTCCTTAGGAAGGGTTTGAAAATGGAATTCATCAAACCTTGAAATGTAGAAAGTGCATTGGTAAGACCAAAAGGCATGACTAAAAATTCATATTGACCCTTATGAGTTATAAATGTTGTTTTCAAAATGTCTTCAGTTTTCACTTTGATTGGATGATATCGTGAACGAAGATCCAACTTGGTGAAGTAAATTGATCCATGCAATTCATCCAATAATTCATCACTGACAGGAATGGGAAATTTATCTTTAATACTGAGCTTATTGAGCTCCCTATAATCTAGACACATTCGTCATGATCTATCCTTCTTGTTTACCAATACTACTGGAGCAGAGAAAAAACTTTTACTAGGTTGAATTATACTAGCCTCTAGCATTTCTGCAACCATATGTTTTCACTCTTTTGGGCATAGGGATATATGTATGTCCTGATGTTTGGAGGAACACTTCCTTGACTCAAATGAATAGAATGATCATGATCATGAATAGGTGGGAGGCCTTTGGGAGTCTCAAATACCTTGGAATGATTGTCCAAGACATTTTGGAGATATGGAGAAATAGATGATTTTTATGCGGGAACCTCTAGTGAACATAATTGTGCAATTACGCCTCGTTGTTCCTTCTTTAGAAGCTTTGTCATACCGTTAGAGTTGATTATATTTCTTAGTTTCCCTGCAATACCCCTTTTTATAGACATTTTTGGGCACTGCAACCGCAATCATAAATGTCCATAAACTGAGGGATCCTAAGTCCGTAAAAGTGTTGCTTCAATGCCTAAAGGAACAAGGTTAGTTTATTACATCATCTCCCAGAAGTTCTCCACTAAAAACTGCTCATAAATGGTCAAAACTAGACCATACTGAAAACCCAGTGCAGAGGGTGCGATGCATATCACCTCCCCAGTGTACAAGGTGCGATGCATACTGAATGGCTCCTCTGTAGGGTACGATGGTCGGGAATGGACAATGGCAGGGACAAAATGTGAGGTGGAAGATCATGGAATCTTCCAGAAGCTTCCCCTCTGACACTTGCCTCTCTATTTTTGACCAGGGATGAGTAAGAGATCACCATTCTCCAAGTGGAAGCAGGAACTATCAGAGAGAGGACACTAATAAAGACCCCAGAAGATGACTCACCTCCCTTCAATCATCTATATATGGATCCCTCATCACAAATATCCAGAGGCTGGAATTTTGTATCTTATAGAAAAGTGTTGTTGATTTTCTGATGTATATTCATAGCGTTGGGTGATCTAAGCTTCACTTGAGGTGAAGAAGGGCTTTCTTGCTAGAGGATGATGCTGGGTTAGAACATATGGTTGTAATCCTCTTGCTACTTTTCATCTTAATAAAGCTATTCAAGTTTTCCTCCATATTCTTGTGTTTACTTATATATGCATTTGTATGGTTAACACACATCTGGACCTGTGTTATTTATGAATATAGGTCTTCCTTCTTCGATAGTAGTATGTTGCTGTGATTCCACAGGTGCTATTTGAAGCTGGGCAGATGAAGAAGAAGCGGCAAATCTCTATCAGGAAGGAGAGGAAATCAAGCACAAGACTAGGTTGGTCTCCTTTGTTCCACTCCTATCTATTTTCATAAATGAAAGCGAAAGTAGACTTTACTTGTTTGTTTCTAAGATAGCTACCAGCCTCAGTGGGAATAGCAGCATCCGAGTGGACACTATTCCCAGTAACAAAATGGCGACTCCACTGGTGAGCGACTAGATTGCTTGTTAGCCTATCTTTGTTTCTTTTATAAACTTACAGACAGAGCCTGAAGCCAAGCCAACGAGCCTTCGAACTGCATTTGTTATATAAATGCAAAGTAGATCAATGCTGCTTCAGTCTATCTTTGGGTTTTGTTTATGAATTAAATAATCGATCTGCAAACAGTCTAGTTTCCCTAAGTGGTGGCTCTAGTAACCTCCTTAGATCTACCACTGTGATTTACATATACTGAACATCACTTACTCGGCCTAAATCCCTGAAATGAATTGCAAATTGTGAGTAAAAACTTGTTTAAAGTCTCGCACTGGTACCATCGCACCTTACCTTCAAGGTAGTCTATATGCATCGCACTTCCCGAGTGCAGTAGGTGTGCTGCATACTGAATTCACAGTGTGACAGGTGCGATGGTCAGGGAAGGTTAACTTTACCTTCAGACTTTGGTTTTTCCTCACTGTTTTCAGTCCTATTCAAGAGTTTTGTTGTCTGTGGTTAGTGTATCTCTATCAAAACGCCCTTCTCTTACATTATTCTGCCTCCATATTGCAAAGAACTGTAAGTGTTTTTATGTATTGTGCGATTATGTAAGATTATAGCTTGCATAAAGAAAGGATTCGAGGAAAATCTTCAAAAGGTGCAAACTTTTTCAAAATGGTACCTTGAATGAGACATCCTTATCATAAGACTGACGAGCAGTGTTACCGCAGGGTTCGAGCTTGTTAAAAAATAAACCCCCCACGAGCAGTTTTAGCGCATAGTTCAAGCTCATTAAAAAATAAACATAAGTCATGAGAAAATGTTTGCCCCAACGTTTAAGCTCATTAAAAAATGAACCGGTAAATAACCATTGTGAATGCCTTATCACCAGCTTTTGAGCCTCGGTCGTGTTCTCACCATCACCTCCACTCTAATTTTAGCCGATCATTCACCCTCATATGATTGTTTACCCCTTCGAGGAACATCTGCGAAGAGTGATTCTATCAGCCATCCTTGTGACACTGCCGTGATTGGATAATTCCAAACCTTACATGGAATCAGCTGCTACCTGAAACCATCACTCGTTCCTTGAAAACGAGTCTCCTTTAAGCTCTTTTCAACTGACTCGTAAAATATGAAAAGATTGCCGAGCGATTGGCCTCTCTGGCTCGTTAAAGTCATCGGAAGTGCTATCCCTCCTCTAGATTTTAATCTTTTTGGACTTGAGGGATTATTACACAAAAAGATCGAGCGCTTGTCTTGTTCGGCTCGTTAAAACTATCGAAAATTCATCCCTTTTGTATTATTTTACGCTTTTTTGCACTTTAGGGATTACATGACGAAAAAGAATCGTTGGAGTCTCCTCTCCATTCCTTTCAGACTCTCTAAAATTGAAAGGGACCGAGTTATCTTTGTCGTTAAACTCCTTAAAACCAAATAGCGACAAACTCATCCAAATGGACGAGAATGAGTTTCACTGTCACTAGGCTTGCTAAAACATAGCGACAGGTTCACCCGAAGGGCGGATTATAGAACAAGCATATGTTATCCTCCTCAAGCTTGAAAAAAATAAAGAGGTACTGGTCAGCAATGACTGGGGAAAATT
>APFE030981035.1:45564-61115 GCA_000404065.3 Pinus taeda
GAAGTTGACTTAGGAACAACCCTTTCAGTACTTTGAAACTTGCATGCCTCAATGGCAAGTTTCTCACTTTCGGCAACAGGTTTACATCAATGGCCTTCGACCGAGAGATTTTACGTGGTGTTCAACGCCAAGTCCTTTTTCACACCACGTGAATTGTATTGTAGTACCTTGAGAGTCATTGTCATTATTGGTGATTCCTCTCGCGCCTGTTAACAACTTACATTATTGGCTGGTAATCAGACGATGTCTTTCCATGTTCGACTCCATAGCATTTTTCACATGGATCGACTTGTAGTCCGAGTGAAGATTGAACGAGTTTTGAAGACCCCGGATCTAGTTTCATCCATCCAGGCTGCGATATATTCGGGAATATAAAGACATCAAGTGTACATCATTCCCAAACAGACGATCATAAAAATCAAAGGATGATGAGTCCAAATCTCAGTCTACCACATAGATGATTGTGTGTCCTATGTACATGAAAATGAATTTATAAAGTTGAGCATGAGAATGCCCGCCTCAGCTAAATCATGAAAAAATGTTTTCAAAATAATGTATTGTATTGTATCTTATTACAGGTCTCCCCTCAGCTTGAAAAAACTTCGGATCCTCATAGTAAAGCATTTCACCCGACATCAAAAAGATTAACGACTTCATGCTTTAAGGGGCAACTGTTATAGAAATTTTTGGGCAGTTCAACCCCAATCATAAATGTCCATAAACTGAGCGCTCCTAAGTCCCTAAAAGTGTTGCTTCACTTCCTAAAGGAACAAGGTCAGCTGATTACATCATCTCCCAGAAGTTCTCCCCTAAAAACTGCTCATAAATGGTCAAAACTAGACCATACTGAAAACCCAGTGTAGAGGGTGCGATGCATATCACCTTCCCAGTGTACAAGGTGCGATGCATACTGAATGGCTCCTCTGTAGGGTGCGATGGTCGGGAATGGACAAATGGCAGGGACAAAATGTGAGGTGTAAGATCATGGAATCTTCTAGAAGCTTCCCCTCTGACACTTGCCTCTCTGTCTTCGACCAGGGATGAGTAAGAGATCACCATTCTCCAAGTGGAAGCAAGAACTATCAGAGAGAGGACACTAATCAAGACCCCAGAAGATGACTCACCTCCCTTCAATCATCTATATATGGAACCATCATCACAGAGATCCAGAGGCTGGAATTTTGTATCTTATAGAGAAGTGTTGTTGGTTTTCTGGTGTATATTCATAGTGTTGGGTGATCTAGGCTTTACTTGAGGTGAAGAAGGGCTTTCTTTCTGGAGGATGATGCTGGGTTAGAACATATGGTTGTAATCCTCTTGCTACTTTCCATCTTAATAAAGTTATTCAAGTTTTCCTCCATATTCTTGTATGTTTACTTATATATGCATTTGTATGGTTAATACACATCTGGTCCTGTGTTATTTATGAATATAGGTCTTTGTTCTTCGATAGTAGTATGTTGCTGTGATTCCACAAGTGCTATTTGAAGCTGGGCAGACGAAGAAGAAGTGACAAAGCTCTATCAGGAAGAAGAGGAAATCAAGCGCAAGACTAAGGTTGGTCTCCTTTGCTCCACTCCTATCTATTTTCATAAAGGAAAGCGAAAGTAGACTTTACTTGTTTGTTTCTAAGATAGCTACCAGTCTTAGTGGAAATAACAGCATCCGAGTGAACACTATTCCCGGTAACATCCCTTAATTCAACTTCCTTTCCTTCCGCACAAAATTTCATGAAAAGTTCTTAAAAATTAAAAGCTATTGTACCCAAGGATTGTAGCCATTGGACTCCTAGTACAACATTAACACCAGCCATTGGAATGAAAAACATTGGGATATTTAATACATATTCTCCCATGGATAGCTTGATATTATGGCATTTTCTAAAGTAATTTATGGTTCCTCCACTTGCAACCATCACTTGACACTCTGGCGTTGGATATCGGAAGCAATTCAATTCCTTAGCTATCTTACAATGAATAAAATTATGAGTACTTCGTGAATCAATCAACACTACTAACTTTTTTTTCTTGATATGTTCTTCTATCTTGATAGTTTGAGGAGTGGTAATTGTTGAGAAAAATAATTTCCATCAAATTACAAACATAAATTATCAACCCGGAGTCCGTGGACTTGCGAGGCATACTTGCACTATATGTGCTAGAGATTAATTCCAATTTCGAAAGATAAATCTAATCTAGGAAAGCATAAATGGGGTAGAAAACATATGTAATGACTAAGGTCTAATGCCATTCCCTAATATCCCAATGTTACTCAATTTTGGAAAAGGTGAAACATTTCATATGAGCAAGTAGTTAGGTCTATTAGATATGGCCAAGAGCCATTGCGAATAGCCTCTGACATTTGGTGGACTCTGCGTCTTGGTTGCCGAAAAAATATTACAGGTTTTATTCCGCGTGATTGAAAAGTTTCTAGCGCAGAATTACACCAAATTTGTAGATAGCGACATTTGAGACCAGAGGTACATCCCTTCCCTGAATTAGAAAGAGGGGTGTCAACTGTTCCTTATAGGTGTGAAATTAGAAGAATACCGGGAATTACCCTTTATGGAAGCCAACAGACAGAAAGTTTTGTGGACAGGGTTCAATCCTTTTTCGTTAGCTTTGATGCCAGTTGATGGGATTAGAGGTAAGCATAGAAGCATAGGCAAACACAGTAGAGGAGCACAGACAAATGGACAACAAGATAGAGATCACAAATAAAAATAGAGAACACACAATACAAGATTTTTCATTAATGGAAGGTCTGGCCTTGGCTTGCTTTATAGATGAACACAAAGCTGATAAAAATTAGCTAGATGTAAAAGTCATGGGTGGTAGATTCAGCTGCAAACTGCCCCAACTTTCATCTAGCTAGATGTAAAAGTCATGTGTGGTAGATTCAGCTGCAAACTGCCCCAACTTTCGGCATAGACGGCAAAGTGGCGCCAAAAATTTCAATTCAACTTCACATTTAACAACAATGATCATTTTTGTTACATCTTCATCTTTGAAACCTCATCCTCTCCCCCAAAAAAAATGTACATGCTTTGTGATCATAGTTCGAGGAAGGCTTTACAACCTGTAGCATCTTATGCAACAATTGCCCAAATTCCGCAAGACCGACTTGAATATTAACATTGAAAAAGTATTGTTGAGCATACAATTTTGGCTTCAAACAGAGTCCCAAGGTCTCTGGATTTTATGTTATTACGGAATAAAGACACTCTAGCAGATTTTAGGATTAGAAGAGGAAATGGAACACCCACTCAATTGTCATATCCTTGAGTTGATCATGATGGTTTTCGACAGAGAACTAGAAGTATATACAAATAAAATTCCCTGCCTCTCTTCAATTCGCGACCTTGGCAAATGAAATGGGTGGTCTCCCATATTTTAATGGAGAAAGTCTGCAATTATTTTATATGTCACCTGTAGCATGCATTTCCGCGGAAAATAAAGGTGAGATCGAAAATATGCGTATTCCCATGAGGTTTTCCTTTTAGTATCGAAATCCTTTTCTGGCTTCATTTCCAAATCACTTTACGTTTGGCTTCTGTATCGCCTCTTGGAAGAACCAGCAAAATCCCTCAAATGGTGTGCAATTTTTTGAATCTGCCCGCTATGAAGACAATTGGGATCGCTCTGCCAAAAAAACCCATGTCGCGGGTTTTTAAATTCCTACTCCATTTGTTCAGAATGTTCATTTAAAACTTGTTGTCTGAATAAATCTGTGTTTTTTTAAAATGCTTCATTTTCCATGACATGAAGTTCATCAATAATGTTATGATCCTTGTTTGAAATATCAGTCAACAAAGCAGTCTCTACAACTGTATCTACCCAATTTTTTTTTAATACAAGTTTGTCTAAGAGAAGTTTTGAAATTTCAGGCTTACAACACCACTCTTACAACACCATTCATGGTGCCCCTACAGTTGTCCATGGCCTCGTCCCTGCCATAATAGTGGTGAAAAACATTGCAACCACACACAGGCACAAAATCTATTGTTATTTGTTCTTGCACAGAATCTGCTAAGTGATTTAGTAAATAGTTGGAGGCAATTAAGGAGAACCAAATCTCCTTCACAGTCCATACCTCCTATGTCATAAATGAGATCTGAGATCTGTTACATAGCATTAATTTCTTAAACAATCAATTGGTTTGAGAAGCTTGACAACAACCATTGTGCCATCATTCAAAAGCCCTTTGTACACTTTTCCAAAACTACCAATTCCTAGCAAGTTTGCATCACTAAATTCATTTGTTGATGGACCAATCTCTCTCTGAATATTTCTCCTACAATTCGATGCCCCACATTTAATGATGGACCAATCTCTCTCTGAATATTTCTCCTGCAATTCCGTCTCCACAAGATTGCAAGAAACAAACACAATACAACAATTGCTACAACAACAACAGGTATGATAACTCTTTTGAGATTTGAAACACTTTTATGTTTATGAGCATAGCATGGTGGTAGATTTACAAAAGGTCCACATAGACCAAGATTTCCAATAAATGTTTTGGCGCCAATCTTTTTGAAAACTCCACCTTTAGGGACTTCTCCTGATAGCTTGTTGAAAGAAAAATTCAAGTGGTGGAGCAATGTGAGATTTGCTAGTGATACGGGTATTCCCCCTGACAAATTGTTGGAGGAGAGATCTAGGTCTTGAAGACTTAGAAGTTCATTGATTGACATTGGAATTGGACCTTCAAGTGTGTTATTAGAAAGATTCGGATATTCTACTTCTTGGCAGCTTCCAAGGCTACTTGGAATGTAGCCAGTTATTTGATTTGCAGAAATATCTATAGCTTGAAGCTTATTGAACTTTCCTAGTTCTAAAGGCACATGGCCATGTAATAAATTGTTTGACAAGTTGAAATAGAAGGCTAAATTTGCAAGGCCTGCAAGCTCTTCAGGTATGTGCCCACTAAGCTTGTTGTATGATAGATCTAGCAGTAGTAAGTTCACACATTTCCCTAAACTTGCAGGTATGTTTCCTGAAAACTAGTTATGGTTAAGATCTAAATATCTTAATTGTTGGAGGTTAGCTAGAGAATCAGGGATTTTTCCAGACAAATTATTTCCAAAAATATATAAGAGACCTAAACCCTTTAGCTGCCCAATTTCCATTGGGATGTTCCCTTGTAAATTATTGGAATCCATATATAACCTCTCTAACTTCTGAAGCATACCAACTGAAGATGGGATTGACCCGGTAAAAGAATTACCTTTTAAACTAAGGAATATTAAGCTACTTAAATTCCCAATAGCTGGAGGTATTTCCCAAGCGAATTCGTTGATACCCAAGTCTAAGTAGTAGAGTTTTGTAGATAGGTGGCCTATAGAAAACGGCAATTGCCTAGTGAAGTTATTCTCAGATAAGTCTACATCTTGCAGATCGGAACAGTTACTAAGAGCAGTGAGAATGGGGCATGTCGTGGTGTTGCCGCTAATAAGGTAATTGCAGCCCAAGTCAAGCCACCAGAGATGTTTCAATTTACCCAACTCCATAGGCACTATTCCGCCGAGCTGGTTCCCATATAAGGCAATCTTTTGTAACTTGGTACAATTGAAGAGGGATGAAGGAACGCTGCCACTCAGCTGATTAGCACCCAAACTGAGTTCCTTTAACTAGGCGGTCTTCTTGCTACACAATTCCGACGGAATGTTGCCAACTAATTGGTTAAAAGATATTTGCAATAGTTCAAGATTGGTGCAGTTAAACAACAAAGAAGGAATGCATCCCGTCAGATGGTTTTTGGTGCGTCACGGGAGGAGACTTCAATATGATCACACGGTTGGAGGAAAAACTGGGAGGCAAA
This sequence comes from Pinus taeda, assembly GCA_000404065.3. NCBI lineage: Eukaryota > Viridiplantae > Streptophyta > Pinopsida > Pinales > Pinaceae > Pinus > Pinus taeda. The sequence goes on from APFE030981035.1 coordinate 51,388, forward strand.
ATAAATCTAGACAAAGAAATCAATAACTTCAAAGATTACATTCAACACAATTGTCTAATAGACTTACCTTTTGATAACGGCACCTACACTTGGAACAACAAAAGAGCCAGCTCACAACAAATATCATCACGGTTGGATAGATTTCTAATTTCAGACAATTTTTTTCATCTTGGTGGTGATATAGGCGCCTCTATCCTACCCTTAGCTGGCTCGGACCATTCGCCCATTTCTTTGCAATGAAAAAATCTCGGAAAATCTAACAGAAGACCATTCAAATTTGAAGCTTTCTGGCTTACCCACCCTGAGTTCAAAACAGTGATCAAATCAGCATGGGAAAATTTCCTTCCCAATGGTGTCTCACTCATGTACCAATTCCAGCAAAGATTGAAGCACATCAAAAAAAAAATCAAAACCTGGAATTACACCACATTTGGCAACATCTTTCAAGAGAAAAAAGTTCTTGAGCAGAGTATGAAAGAGCTACAGCAGCAGATCATCCCAGAAGGCAGAATAGAGGAACATGCTAGAAAGGAACAAATCCTACTAACACAATTAGATGAAAGAAGCAAACAAGAGGAACTGCTTTGGAGACAAAAGTCAAGAATTAGATGGCTAAGAGAAGGGAAACGAAACACCAAATTTTTTCATGGCACAACTATACAAATAATAATGAATAATACAATCTCACACATTCAAAACTCACAAGGAGACAAAATGGAGAAACAGGAAGATATAGAGAAAGAGCTCACAAATCACTTCAAAACTATTCATCAAGAGCCACCCATAGACAGATAGCTTGCCATCAATGAGATACTTCAGCATATTCCTAAACTCATTACATATGAGCATAATCGGCTATTGCTAAGACCAGTCACCCTTACGGAGGTCGAAGAGGCATCAAATCAACTGAAAGCTAGGAAAGCACCAGGACTTGATGGTTTCTCGTCTAACTTTTACCATCACTTCTAGGACTTAATAAAAGTAGATGTATGGAATGTGGTCAAAGAATCAAGAGTAATGCATTGGTTACTTCCTTCGCTCAAATGTGACTTTCATCGCTCTTATTCCCAAAGTTGCGCAACCAAGCACACCGGAGAAGTTCAGGCTTATTGCACTCTACAATGTCATCTACAAAATTATCTCGAAACTCATAACCAACCACATCAAACCACTCCTCCCTCTTCTCATTTCACCAGAGCAATCTAGTTACGTTGAAGGTCGTCAAATCATGGATGGTATTATACTGACTCATGAAACCATCCATTCCCTAAAGAAAAACAAACAGGCAGGTATGCTATTGAAGATCGACCTATCCAAATCCTTTGATAAACTCGGTTGGACTTGCATAAAACAGATGCTAACAGTCTTTGGATTTAGCTCGACCTGGGTTGGATGGATTATGACCCTAATTTCCTCCCCTCTTTGTTCTGTTCTTGTCAATGGGATCCCCTCTAAACCCTACTACCCTTCCAGAGGAATCTGCCAAGGTGACCCTCTGTCCCCTTTCCTATTTATCATCATGGCTGAGGATCTGGGTCGTCTTATAAAGCATGTCGTTCATTCTCATGATATTAGAGGACTCTCTATTCATGGAACCCTTGCAATTACCCATCAAAAATTTGTCGATGGCAATATGCTCTTTGGTCATCCTTATGTAAGTGAGGCCCGAACCTATAAATCTCTTTTAGATACATTCTCAAAAGCCTTTGGCACTACCATAAATACTGCCAAATCTCAAATTTATTTCTTCCATAATCCTATTGCCACCGAAAGATGCTTTGCTCAAATCATTGGATTCTCTCAAGCCAAGCTTTCGTCTCAGTATTTAGGCGCCCCTCTTATAGATTCAGCCTTAAAGCATGCTTCCTGGCATCAAATCATTGAGAAAATGGAAATTTGGCTCATGTCTTGGACACACAAAACTCTCAACATGGCAAGCAGATTAATCCTAATAAAGGAAGTCCTACAACCTATGCCCCTCTATCTCTTCTCAGTTCTCGCGGCACCAAAATGGGTGTTAAAGAGAATCAAGAATCTGCAATGCAATTTCTTATGGGGTTCCACAGGACAAAACAAAAAATGGGCATTAGTAAAATGGGAAATAGTTTGCAAGCCTAAAAGGCAGGGGGGTCTAGGCTTACGTGATCCACAACATAGCAATACTTTGATGGGAGCACAGATTTGGTGGCAATGGGTATCCTGCCCACAAAATCCATGGGCACAACTATGGACTGGAAAGTATGCAAACAATCGACCACAACAAGAACTAATAAGGATAACTACCACACTCACAGGATCCCTAATTTGGAACGCAGCCAAGCAACACAGAGAGATTATCCATCAGCATAGCTTTTGGGAGATAAGGGACAGGAGGATGGCCCGCTTCTGGACGGATTCATGGCAACAGAGACCCAAAATTGCAGAACGCTTACCATGCACAAATCATAATGGAAACGACATTAACTAGGAAGACAATGTAGTGCATTTCTGGACTCTCAGCACCATACAGGGCTGCAGACAATGGAAACCATCAAGGCAAATAACACAGCAAGAAACGGAAGCTTATAACATGGAGTTACATAAAGAGCTCACCAGCAGAAGAATCAGAGTCAATACTGGAAATGATGTACTCAGATGGGGATATACACTGAAAGGAATATACACCACTAAAGAAGCATACCAGCTAATGTTCCAAACATAGGAACCAACAGATTCTACTTGGAATCGTATCTGGACTACAGGGATATGGCCAAAAATTTCCACCTTCATTTGGTTGTTGTATCATCAAAGAATTCTCACTTGGGACAACTTAATCAAAAGAGGATTTCAAGGACCATCCTACTATCCCAACTATCAAAACAATGAAGAAACTATTCAACACCTCATGGACTCCTACCACATGGCCAATCAACTCTGGGAAAAGCTCACTTTCAGATTTCAGCAACCTTGCAGACTTCTAGGGTATATAAAAGTCACCATTCGTAATTGGACTCCAGAGCCCTATAATAGAAAAGTTCTCAACAAGCTATAGATAATACTGCCGCGCCTCCTTCTTTGGACTATTTGGAAGGAAAGAAATAAGCAAATTTTTAAAAATCACAAAACTTCCTTAGAAATCATATGGACCAACTTATGTCAGAATATCAAGGAAACTCTTGTGCTACACCAATGGACAGCTAAGGACTTTCCAACCTAGCCTTAGGAACTAAGCATATGGGCTAATTGGAACATCCAGCTCCAGCAGGTACAATTGAACCCCAATAGACCTAGCATTACAACCAAGCATCTCTCACATTAGATACAACCCCCACAAAATGTGATTAAGTTAAATTTCAACGATGCGTCTAACGGCAACCTGGGAAAAGCAGGATATGGGGGCATATTCAGAAATCATGCGGGCCAACCCTTGCTATTGTATTTTGGTTCCATTGGATGGGATATGAACAATTCTGCAGAACTGGAAGGATTGTAGCAAGGTATGAATCTAGCTCACCAACATAATTTTCATCCCATCATTATAGAAGGGGACTCCCAAATTCTAATCAATATGGTTACTCAAATCCAACAAGGAAGCACTGCTTCAAGAGTTGCCAAAAGCTGGAGATTAATGGCTAGGCTTGAACTAATAGAGAAATGGATAAAAGAAAGGAGAGCAATAAATTTTATCCATATCAAAAGGGACAGTAAAAAAGTTGCAGATCTCCTGGCAAACATTGGCATTGAACAGGACCAGATCCTACATTCCGGTATTATCAACATTATAGATGACCACAATCAATTGCAAGCTTGCACTGACCTGGTGCACAAGGAAGCTCAACTCTCGGATGTGGGTGTTAACTACAACAATTAATTTAATTAGACGGAGCAATGGCGGACAGGGCGGCCACATGGCCCCCTGAAAATTTTCCAATGCCACCTTGAATGGCATTCATGGAACCTCGCAGGAGCCATTTAATGCCTGCACTAGTCGAGGCAGGGCCATTACCCACATAACCATGGAGTCGGAGAACTTTCCTATTATTCTGCCCTTGATTCACTGTGTCTACCCTCCGCAAGCGGGAGAGTCGAATGATCGCACTAGCACTGGCCGCAGATGTTGGCTTTTGAGCTGCATTGATTTGGGTAATGGATTCCACCATTCCCACACCAACCTCTGCAATTTGGCTCACAACCTCCATCCCTCTGTAATTTCCTCACATAGCTCTTCTGTCAATTCCTCCTCTATTCCTGCTGACATTCTCCCTGTTCCCATATCCTGCTCTGCCTAGCCCCGATTCTACTTCCCCTGCCTCCTCTACCAAAAATCCCCACCAGCACAGCTTCGTAGGCCAGTACCCAGATACAAGAAGTGGCAGAGGTAGAGCCGGCCTCCATAGCTCAAACAGTGAAGCTGTAGTTGTTCGCACTGCAACCTTTCCCCTGCCTCCGCATCCTACTCCTCAGACCACGCAGTTTCGGTTCCGCAGCTCATTGAACCACCCGGTTATAATAGCTACTGCCTCAATTACCATCACAGAAGAGATCGAGTAGCATGTTCCCCTAAATAATTCCATGGAGGAGGCGAACAGAGTTGGCCCGAGCAGCAAGAATAGAAGCAACAATGACGAGCAGGAAGCTGATGAAAGTCGGACTAGAAGGCATGGCAAAGCCATTGTTGTCAGTCAGCATGTTGAGATGGGCATACACAGTTACACGCAGGCCCAAGATAGCCATTTGGGTGACACATCAGGCCCGCGTGTTGAGGCTTGCAGCACGGAGGAAGGCCATCAGGCGCTGGGACGTGGCGAGTCGGACAACCCGGATGACTGGGCATGTCTAATTGTGGAGGAGCCCACTCCAGAAGACTAAGGGCCATGTGCCATGCCTGCCAGGTGGAATTTTTGTCTTGTTCTTGGTTTAGTTTATGTCCAGTCTTATGTGTCCTCAAGAAAAATTGTTGGTCTGTTGGCCTGGTCAAGATAAACTGTTGGTCTTGGTAATGATCTGTTTAAATTTTCCACCCCTATGTAGGTTGTTTTTTGGATATATTTTGGACATATTTTTGGACTAGTTTCCCCTCTGTTGGGGCAGTCACAGACAATTATCATGGATGCGTGTTGATTGAGGCTGGTTTCCTTTGTGGCCAAGACTCACTGTAACTACCCTTTTTGTACCATATTAATAGATTAACCCTAATTAGAAAAACAAATTAGTTGTACCAGCTGAAAACTTCTTTGTGGCAGCTGATACACATTTTCCTTTTAATGAATTATGTAGCAGCATGCCATTACACATATGTCATAGATGCCATATTGTTACAATCCCATTTTTATTCATTTCATTGTATTATTCTGAGAATTATTTTGTAGGCACAAATTGTAATGCCCTCAAAGGAATACATTGTTGTAATAAAGTATTGCTACAAATTTATTCAACCATCATGGAGAAATTGTTTTATTGTTACATCTATAGCAGTCGATCCGATGGAGATGACTATAGCATGAAACTATTTGTAGCTATCTACTTCAATAATCACCATCACCAACACTCCGCTATCAGTATCAATCCAATTACCCTCTGGTAAGTCATTAAAAAAAAAGAATATTGTTTTTTCTTTATTTAGAAATTATGGCAGTTAATAAGTCATTTCATTTTGATGGTCGAGGATGGCCTTTGCATTTAAGTTGCGGGGGGGACGAATCATTTTTTGATTCGTGACATAACCTGATTTGAAGTGGTAATACCTATTAATCATTACCACTTTTCATGATTGGTCATCTCATTAATTTGTACCATATCCAAGTTATATTTCACACCTTTGAATTAATGATGAAACAATAACCCGTATCTCACAATTTTCTGACCTGATATCCTTTCCTATCACCCTGATATATGCCCCGACATAGCTCTACACCCTCATTGCATAATTGTTTCAATAATTATCATGGAAATCAAGTGAAAGTTCATAGTGACTATTGCATCAATTAGTGAAGGGCATGTAACAATGAAGGATGGGAGGAGTAGCAGTAAGGTATGAACCGAATTCCATTGAGGCTTTAAAAAAAAAATGCCTCGAAGCATATCAAATTTTCAGAGAAGCAGGGTGGATTTATTTTTTCAAGCGACTCAAGGGTTTGGATGAGAGTGTTGATTTGGAATTTGCTTGAAATCTAAATAGGAATCAAACGGAGATCAAAGCTCTATGAGTAGAGATTATGGAGGAAGTGATTGTCAGAGTAACAACACTTTGACCTGAATGGAAGAGGTGGTTCAACCAAAAAAATAATGACCCATCCCTTAAATCTGAATTCTTGTAGGGAGAAGAACATTTGGTCAAGAAGGGAAAAGGAATTGATTGCCTTTCCCTTGCTCAGTTGTGGAACAATTTTGCCATGTTCATTATCAAGCACATTACATGTGAGGGGTGCTCGATAATAGTTTTCAACTATCATTTTTTGTTGTTGAGCCATCTTCGACATGGACAACTCGTTAATGTTCCCCATTTTCTATTGGAAAATTTGAAACACATGGCTGCCTTGGTAGAGGTAGCCTCGCAACCAAAGAGATGCATTACCAATCATGACCTCCTAAAACTAATTGTAATGGAAGCTCTGGAGAAGCAAGGAAGAAATTGGGAAGATTTTATCAATGAAGGAACATAAACCCCACCACAGAGACAAGATGAAACTCTTACAGATGCTTCCAGGGAAGCTGATACAACTAAGAAGCAGGGAGAGTCTTCGGGAATTAGAGTTAAGAAGAGGTCACTTGAGAAACTTGTGGGTGGCAGAATACCGAATAAAAGGGTTAAGTTTGGTACTCAACCAGAACCCTCGCCACTATCCAAGAAGAAACCAGGAAAGAAAAAATGAGAAAAGGGGAAGCAAGAAGAGACAAAGAAGCAGAAGAAGAAATAGACCAAGCAGGAAGACACTTCTTCATTAGGTAAGAACGAAAACCAAACTTCATTGCTTAAAATTAAGAAGCTAGAAACATAAAATAAGGAATTAAAGCGACAATTAGGAGGTAGAAAAATGAAACAAAGGTTTTGGGTCTCGATACATTGGCAGAGGTTGTTGATAAGATGGGATCAAAAACCACACAGTGGCCTTTCTGTATAGCATGTGATGAGGGCTTGGCAACAACAAGATACAAGGTTTGCATTATAGACACCATCTCAAAAAAACCAAAATAGAACCATGGGAGGCTTACATACAAGAACTCGTTGATGATGTTTTTGACACATAAGAACCAACAATTGAAACAGAGCACCCCATCGATTTTAACCTAGAAACTAATACACAAGAACCTGTTAACGATGTTGCTGATACACAAGAACCAGCAGTTGAGACATAGGTTTTTAAGGAAGAAAAATTGAGAGTTGTTCCAAAATAATTTGTCAACGAAGTTTTTGTTGAGTATGGAGCATGATTATTTAGAGGTCTTTGTTTCAGATGGATGTATAACCCAGGAAGTTTGTACAACCTCCATGTGGGGGAGTGCCGGGGGGGCTTGTCCCCCCCGTGGGGGTACGGAGACTAGCGCTCCCCTAGTGGGGGTTCGGGGGCAGTGCCCCCGAAGATAAAAACAAATGTAAAATTGCCTTGTAAAAGTATAGTAATTTCTAGTCAATTTGGCCCATTCATTAGGCAGATGATCAGATGGTAGAACTTATGTTTAGTTTAGGGTTTTTCTCCCTGGAAGGCAACCCCTCTCTTTGTATGAGGCCATTGTATTGAGTCTGTGTAATATATGTGTATTCTCTGAGCGAGAAGTAGAGAGGTGAGACTGTGAGAGAAAACAAAGGATGTTACAGTGGATCTGTTGTAGGTTGTATCTCTTCATTTTGCTAGATAATAGAAAGGAAGGACTGGCTGTTCAGGGTGGACGTAGCCCAAACTGGGTGAACCACGTATATCTGTGTCTCTCTTGTTTTATGTGTTTTCTGTGTTTATATTTCTACAATATTTATGTGTTCCATTGCTCATAATATATAATTTTTCTAACAACTGGTATCAGAGCCGAAGGTCTATTTGGATGAATAAACTCACAGGAAAGAAGGGTTCCTCGTTCGAGTGGGAGCAATGGCAGAAGATGGTAAGTTTAGGGTCAAGAAATTTAACAACCAAAACTTCCCGCTGTGGAAGATGCAGATGGAAGATTATCTATATCAAAAAGATCTATACCTACCATTGGGCGGAAAAACAAAGATGCCAACGAGTATGACAGATGAAGAATGGAACCTTCTCGATAGAAAGGCACTCGGAACAATACGATTGTGCCTTGAAACGTCAATTGCCTTCAACATTTCAAAGGAAACAATGACAGAGGGTTTGATTAAGGCATTGGAGAAACTATATGAAAAACCCTCGACCTCAAACAAGGTATTTCTTATGAAACAGTTATTTAATATGAAGATGTCGAAAGGTGGATTTGTTGTAGACCATTTAAATGATTTTAATACTGTTACAAGTCAGTTATGCTTTGTAGGGGTAAACTTTGATGATGAAGTTAGAGCTTTGTTATTCTTGTGCTCATTACCAAAAAGTTGGAATGGTTTAGTAATAGCGATTAGTAACTCTGTTTCTGGATCTAGTACTTTAAAGTTTGAGGATGTTGTTGGTGCTATCCTTAGTGAGGAAATGCAATGGAAAAGCTCTAGTGAGACATCGGGTAATGCTTTGAGTGCAGATTCTAGGGGAAGAAAAATGGAAAGAGGAAAGAGCTTAGGATAAAGCAGTAAATCAAGGAAAGGCAGATCCAAGTCCAGATCAGGGATAGTGTGCTGGAAATGTTGAAAGAAAGGACACCTAAAGAAAGACTGTAGATCTTGGAAGGGAAAATAAGTACATGCACAACAAGAAATCAATCATGAAGAAAATGTGACATGTGAGGTGTTACAAGATGCTTTGATTCTTTCTTTCGAAAATATTACTGATTCCTGGGTGGTAGATTCAGGGGCCTCATTCCATGCCACACCTGATCAGAGATATTTTCATGACTATGTTCAAGGAGATTTTGGACAAGTTCGTTTGGGTGATGATAAACCCTATAAATTGTTGGAATGGGTAAGGTTCTTGTAAAACAGCAGAATGGAAACCAATGGCTACTAAAGGAGGTAAGGCGTGTTCTAGATCTAAAGAAAAATCTGATTTCAACAGGACAGTTAGGCGGTGAAGGTTGTGTGACAACTTTCACAGATAAAGCCTGGAAGGTCACCAAAGGAGCCCTGGTAATAGAAAAAGGCAAAAAGGTTGGTACATTATATGTATGCAATGGTCTTTCTAACTCTGTTAATGCTTTAACTTTCAAAGGAGTAGATGCAGCGTTATGGCATAATAGGCTCGGACACATGAGTGAAAAGAGGATGAAAATTCTTCACTCAAGGAATTTGTTGTCGGGTTTGAAGAATGTTGATTTGGACTTCTGTGAGAATTGTATTTATGGAAAACACAAGAGAGTCAGATTTCTAAAAGTTGGGAAGGAAAAGAAGAGCAAAAAATTAGAGCTTGTGCATACAGATGTATGGGGACCTGCTCAGGTATCATCTCTCGGTGGCTCTCGTTATTATGTTACTTTTATTGATGATGCAACTAGAAAAACTTGGATTTATTGTATTAAGAATAAATCTGATGTATTTGATACTTTCAAGAAATGGAAAGCTTGGTTGAGATTGAGACAGGAAAGAAATTGAAGTGTCTCAGATCAGACAATGGAGGTGAATATTATAGCAAAGAGTTTGATAGGTA
>APFE030981040.1:3184-15596 GCA_000404065.3 Pinus taeda
CTCATCGCTTAAGGCTCTGAAGAACAAAGGTGAAGGAGATGGAAGCGAGACCTTTCAGGACACTTGTGATGCAGACAAAGCACATAGAAGTTTCAGAGTATTTTTCATGCTTTTGGAGGACCAAAAGCTCCTCAATGGGGAGGATTGATCCAGGTGGCTCTAGACACATGCAGAGGTCCAAGAGGACTCAGGAAGGGTAAAAAATAAAAGTGTTTGGATTGTGATCGAACTAGGTTCATGTTGAAGATCTCGTCGTCATGATTACGGTGGTGTGAACGATTCATCAAACCAAGCTCATATGCAAAAGATAGAGCTCTTCAAAGTTTGACATGACAAGGGAAAAAACGAGGCCCACAATGTGCCACATGGCATCCCAGTCAGTAGGTGGGACCAAATAAGTTTATGTGGTGACTGAATGGCCACTGAACCCTCGACACATGGCATGCTAACATTTACTCCTAGCCCTGCACAAAAAGACAAAAAAAATCATTTAAAAAAAAACACTATATATTAAGATATAGTGATAAATATGGTTTTGAAAAGTCATATAAAAATCATGTAAAAGAAAACCATATATAAAAATATGGTTATAACCTTCAACGAATCTATGTTAAATGGGTATGGGGTATATTGTTTTAATTCCAAACCTCCATGCTATTTTCAAAGCCCAAACACACACGGTTATCAAAACATACCCACCATGCAATTTTAAAATTCACATGTAATGCGACATTTTCTAACTTCAAAGCCCAAACACGCACGGTTACCAAAACGTACCCACCATGCAATACTAAAATTCACATGTAATGAGACATTTTCAAACAAAAATTCACATGTAATGAGACATTTTCAAACAATTAAAAATGATTAGCCAAGTACGAGGGTCGGCAGGGTTGGAACCTCCGACCTCCCGCTTTGTCACCTCTGCGCCTAACCGATACACCAATGACCCCTTTGTTGACAAATTTGCCCATGAAATCTTATATAAACCCGAATTTTTTCAGTGCAGTGCGCCCGATAGCATGGAGGAGCGGAGGAGTGTGCACGTGGATCAAGGTGATTTTTTTAATTAATTAATTAATTTGCAGGGCAGAACCATGAACCTGAGAATAACACGAACATAACTATGATTGGGCGAAATTCCCAGGAGGGTGAAATTTTTGCAGTGTCCAAATTGGACAAATTTTATGTCGACCCTACACCTCTCAGCGATACAAACCTGATGGCATAGTCATAATTTTGATCTGAGCAGCAGACCTTCAGAGGACCTAGAGGAGGGAATGTTTGAGGAATCTAGGGGGAATCTAAAAGATTCCTTAAGCTCCAGATTTCCACTTTCTTAGAATTCAGAAATTTGACAACCGATTTTTCATTATTCGATGCCAAAAATCTGATGGTGCATTCAGATTTCCCATTTGATCATTTCATTTTTCGGCCACTTTTCAAAGTGGAGTGTAGGTGTCAGCATTCATGTGTGAGTAGTCATTTCCATGCGATTCAAAGCCACGAGATTGATGGTATGGTCAACTTCAGCAGTTTGACATCCTTTTCTTCAAATGGCCCCACGATGTGAGGTATATGCAGTGTGTTCATGTACTTCTTTTTGCTATGAGATGCATTGTGCTGCATAGATCCTTGTTTGTTGTTTTGATGTGGGATATTGCTTCATGATTCCTGCTTGATGTGACACAGAATCATTTGTGGGATGTACTTGTTGTCATGATTCGTCATGTTTTGTTTGAGATCCCTTTGTTTTTATGTTGATGGGATACTCATGTGTCACCATATATGTTTGCATTGAGATCCATTTTATGCCATGTTGGTGGGATGCTCATTATCATCATGCATGAGTTTATGTCATACTGATAGGAGTCCTTTTTGAATGAGAGTTCATGCAGCGGAACATCTCTTGGAGCCACTCCCGCGTGAGGGCATTTTCCTTGTATGATAACAAAGTCACCACCTATGTACATCATCACTATGGACAGAACTGCAGCGGCCTACACCATCTTGACACTGGGGCCCAGAGACGTAGTCCCTCCTGGACGAACTCTGTTATCAACGTCTTGAGTTTTATGTTGCTGATGATTGTCATGTTCCTTCTTTTTTACAACATGCATATATGTTCCTTTATGCTATTTTAAATGCAATTTTAATCACATCACGAAAGTAAAATATCTTGTTTAAATCCAGGAGTTGAGTCAACTCGGATCAGATTCGGACCTTAACAAGTCACTAGTTCAAATCTTATGTGAAGCGTTGAGGGTGGGAGCCACCTATGGGGTACTAAAATTTTACCATGAGGTGTTCAATGTTGACCAAGGCTTGCACAATCTTCGTGAAAACATCCCACAAGTGGGTAGATCATTCTCCCATCCAAAATTGGGATGGCCCTAACCTAGGGTCAGCCTAGCTAGTGAAAAATTAAGACATCAAAAACAATCAAAATAAAAAAGTGAAATAAAGCTAACTAATATATAAGGCAGTTTCCTTTCATTTTGGTAAGATGCAAGCTAAAAATTTTCTGATAGAAAACCTATAGTACTACTTGAGTTCTAATTAAAAAATCATCTAGAGTGTTGATGATTTGGGACTATTGAATTCTAGCTCACTAATCCTGTAGATCTCTAAGAACTTCAAACATATCATGAAGTAGTTGTTTTTTAAAGGAAATAGAAATAATAAACCTAACAAGAATGTTAAAGTATCCTCTGCTTAGGCTTTTGATTCTAAGACGACTACCTATGCATGACCTTTAAAATAATTTCACCCACTTGATATAGTTTAATAAAGTTATCTTGCATAAGATATATCATTGATCCATAAACTATCATGGATATTCCACTAGGCAATTCATCACAATATGTCTAATTAATTACTTAAAATTATGAAATCTACGTTATGAGGGTTTATATCTCTTAGATTTTTGGATCTATAAATTATTGTTTATTGTGCATGCATAAAGATTGTAATTATGCAGAAAATAGAGAATAATGAAAAAAAAAAATTCACAACCATGATTTGACACAAGATATAACCTAGGAAACCCTTTCGAGAGAAAACCCAACTAGAAGTTGAGATCACTGCTCTCTTTCTCTAAATAGAAGATGGTTGTGAGTACAAAGAAGTAAGGCATGTGGCCCATAGGCTACTACAGTGCACAAATCCTCTATTTGTTGTCTCTCCCTATCCCTCTCATCTAATTTACTCATCTATGGAACAAATGCACTAAAAAAGAATGTAACCCATTTTCCTCTTAGTGGCCTGATTATAGCACATCCCAATAGCCTACTAGTGGTTAGGTTTGACTCCCTCAAATATTTAACCATATGTACAATATGGAATCTTCTAGAGTATTCTTCATCATGATCACATGGCTAACCCCTTTTCCATGAATAAGTGGGGCTGACATGGCTTCCTCTCGAATTATGGTGGTGAACACAGGAAGGTCAACTTCCAAGCAGCATAACTTTTGCATATGTACTTTGATTGAGGCAATTATTGCACTCTTGAAAAGGTATTTGTGTATAGAATAAGAAAAAGAGGTTATGCACTAAAGTGGTAAAGTTTTACCCCAAAAAACATTGTGTGATTCCTCAAAATTCTACCAAAAGGTTTCAAACCCCAATATGCCAAATTGGGTCTCGTAAGTAAAAATGGTCTGATGGGTTGATTCCTCCACTTTTTCCAATCTAAAAGCATCGAGATGGATCAGAAATAATATAATGATCCAATCTGGATCAATCATCCTCATTCTGCTCTCCAAACTAAAATCTACTCATATGGGGTAAAGCTTGGAAAGAATTTGGAGAATGAGATTCCTTCGATTTTGGTGTTTAATCATTTCGCCATATACTCGATGAATGTTAATAAAATGTTGAAATTTTAGATCGTGTACCCCAACAATGTGGTGCAATGCAATGGAAAGCTTGCTCAATACTATGAAATTCATTCCATGCTAAAGTTTGTGTGGAAATTTTACTTGTTATTACTAAATAGTAAATAGGTAATCTCTTTGTCTATAACTTTAGGGAGCTTCAAATTCATACAATTTCCTTTTATAAAATATTTGAAGTCAGTTGTTGATGTCTATGGTAACTACATGAGCTCTAAATGATAATGATTACGTTCTTGTCTAAACAAAGAGTGATCAAGCCAATGTTTCATCCATAAAAAACATTCATGAGCAGCTTCGTGCTTTGGTCAGTGACAACATCAATGAAGTCAAAATACTACTTGGAAAATGTTTCAAACCTAAAATTAATAACCAAAAAAAAAAAAAACTTCTAGTTTTTAATTATGTATATGTTACATTTATAGACTACTTATCACTCTAGGTCTTGGAGTGTTACCTAAAACTACTTCTACTTGGCTAAGGTCGTGTCTTCCTCGATGTAAAAAAAAAAGGGTTAAAGGAAAAAGACCCAAAGACATTTCACATGAGAGAAAACATGCACACTTAGAAATCATCACTGGGTTATTGTAAGTGGCATGGTTTTCCTAAATAACGTAATGAATTAACCTATATTCACGAATAATATTTAGTAATAATTATTCCCACTAATTGTTTGACAACTAAACTATAATGATTTCTCACTATTTGAAAAAAATTACTTACCACTCTTATAGTTATATATATACATTCAAATATACATTGTATTATATTAATACATAATATATAAAATAAGACATCTGTGTTAATAATTTATAATATACGCTTTTTATCGAACACTTTTATATTAATTATTTTTTTAATCATTTTATTTAATTAAAAACTAAAAAATTCCCACAAAAACATTTAAGTTCATCAAGAAGCTCATAGATCTATATGCGTACCATTTAGAATTATTATATTATTGAGGCTCTTATAACATTTATGAGTGATTATTTTTTTAGGCAATCACTTTTTTCATTATTTAGGGTCAATAAATCAATTTCATTAAATATCTGAAGGAAGACATGAATGAGAATAATGATAATATATATTATTTTTAAAATCTCATTTATTAAATAATTATAATTACTTAAGAGCTTTCTTCTAATGAGTGTTACTAGTTTCTACTTTTTCAATTGCAAAAGATGCCAATAAAACCAAATGTTTTAAGTTATACAACTAAGTGAAATGTTTTAATATGATATAAAAATTAATAATATATAAATTATTATATATTAAATAAAAAAATATATTCTTTCACCCAACATAATATAGTAATAATACTGTAATATATCACAATTGATTGATAAGTTATTTTTCGAATGATTGTTATTTCACAAATATAATGTACAAATAAGCTATTTAAAATAACAATTTCAATTGTGTGTAAAAGGAGATATCACGAATTTTATAATTACAATTCAACCATGAGAATTATTATATTCCTGGATAGCAATGGACCCTTCAACTCAGAATAATTGTATTCATTGACATTTACTTGATTCCAACAATGGTTCCAATATTTTAATGTACATGGATATGAAGTGCATAATGAATTTTCCTAATCTTTAGTTGAATAAATAGGTTTATTTGTATAGTAAATAACATTGGTTATCGTTCATATCTTAATAGAATTCTTGTTTAGATTTAGTTAATTATATTTATTGATATTAGTTAATATTATATATAATTCTAATAGCATATGAATTATTTTAATGTTTGGTTAAATAAATCGATTTCAATTATATATATATATATATATATATATATATATATATATAATAAACTATTTTTCAAGTTTAAATATTATAAGATGGAAGTTTCCTGGCTCATTATAGATATATAAGTTAAAGTTAACTACAAATATAAATCTAATTTAATATATTCAAACTTGTAGCCTCTAACTATCCAATCCAAACAAAGAGATCTACAAGTGTGTTTTAATATATGACATTTTGACTATTAGGCTAACTATCCAATCCCAACAAAGAGATCCATAAGTGTGTTTTCATATATGACAGTTTTACTATTAGGCTTTTATATGTCCTAAAAGTTGTATTATCCATGTGAGTTAAACATATAGAAAAGCATCTAATTATGTATATTCAATAGCTAGAAAAGAAAATATTTTCTTGATGTATATCATAGGATAGTTTTTTCTTGATTCTTCATATTAATATAAATAGGTGTAATTAGTCAAGCGAGTGTATGTCGTGTGGTGGGGATGATTTATTGTCTTTATCTCCAACCATGTTTAAATCTCATGCTATGACATGTTTGTCTATATAATGTGATTATCTACCTTGATTCCTCGAAATAGCAAGTAGATGTTATTCGTGAACTTAGTTAATACTAAAATAGTGCAGTCAACCACATTTAAAAAAAAGAAATGCAATCCACTCAAAGGAAAATTTAAATTAAATACAAAATATCAAAATTTAACCATTGAATACCTAAGGTCAAAAGTGGGGCACTACAATATGTGCATGGCCATTTCCCATGGCTCTAGATTTCCCCTTTTCAAAAAAAAATTGGTAAATCCATATTCCCATTTGGATATATTTCGATGAAAATTAGGGGGAAGGCTTTGGTCTTCCAAGATTTCTAAAATAGATTTTTACAAAATTCTTTGGGTGGCATTCCAGTTATGTGGCATATAAAACACTTAGTTCCATCACACCTTGCAAACTCTAAAACACTTTTAATAGCTATGATGTGAGCTTAAAAACATAAAGCATATAAAATTTCAAAACACTATTATATCATATGAGACCAACCTTGATTATAATGAAAAGAATAATCCAAAGGCGTTAAGTTTCGAGAGGAATTCTTGACTTAACTACTAATATATAATGAAACTAAAAGAGGGTCCTCTCTGTACTTTTCTTTTCTATTTTTATCGCCTTCATATTTTGTTCATTTCAAATTGGTAAATTATTTATTTCCTCCAAAATACTTTTCTTGGTAAGAATAAGAACCCTTCGTTTCTCTAGATTTTCCCACCTTCGTTTCTCTAGATTTTCCCACTTCTCTTTTCACTCATCCTCTCTCCCTTCCGCCTTTTCCATAGTTAGAGTTTATTTTATTCCAAGGTTTCAAAAAGGTATGAAGTCTAAGATTCAAGAGGTTTGAGAAATAGAACTCAAGGGGAATGGCTCTTCGGTGAGATTCAATTTTTTTTGGCTTATGTATATGCTTTTATTGGAATCTAATTGTTAAGAAATATATTTGTTGGTTTCTTTTAAGAAAAAGAAGATATATAGGAACAAATTAATATTTTTATGAATTTATTTTATTTGTTTTATAGGGTTTTATTTTTCATTCTTAAGTTTGTAGAAAATTGTTAGTTTTAAAGTTAAATAGTGTGTGATAAAACTATAAATATTTTTTTAAATTTAATTTTTTATTTTCATTCTTATAGAAACAGGTATCTTTTTCTTGATATGTAAAAATTGTAGCCTAATTAATCACTATTAAGTAGTACATAACATCTAAAGGATTTAATATATAATTATAGGGCATAATTTGCAATTATGTTTCAAAACACGCACTTACAAACTAAATTATCTTGTTATTTTATTGTAATCTATAAACTTGCTATTTATGAACTCTAATAAACTCATAACACAAGAAAATGACTTGACAATACATAACAAAATCTAGTTCCACTATGAAAAACCATGCCCACTATGGGCTTCTTTCATTTCATCTTCTACATTATTTTGTAATTCCTTCTCCATCTTGTTATTACAATCCTCTTCATACTCCCATTTCTCCCCACTATATGTTTTAAGAACCGCATGCATGCCTCCTTGACTGGCCCATTAGAGTTTGAGGGCACACCAACCATTGATTGTGAGCTTTTGGGAAAACGATGTATCATGTGATAATGCATATCGATGTTAAAAAATAATTTATCTACTTATATATTATGAGATTTAACTTGTACTTCCAATTCCTTATATTAATCTTGTCGGGCATCCATTTGGTCCCTAATTCTTTTGTTCAAGTGATATATCACTTCTTACCAAGCGATTAATTATCTAACTAAGAGCTTGATAGTCCTCCTGAAATCAAAAAATTCACACTTGGCGCATTTCCCATAATGACTATACTCTACCATAGCATTGCCCCAAGAGCCAAAATTTGTGTCAATTACCTACCATCATAAAAATCCTTTACTAATGTTCACTTTTGTTGATGATTCCTAGCCAGGCAAACTCTACACATACCAAATGAATCCATAGGAAAAATATTAATTAGATGTTGCAGACCTAGGTTTTTGAAAACAATCTTCAAATCAAATAAAATAGCCCCATATAATTTTCCTCCTTGCACCTTTACTACACCAAAAAAAACAAAAGTAGGAAAGCCATATCTTATAAACCTAGAAACTCAAAACCAATATGAGAACCAACTCCACAATAAAGATAACAAATATTCACCATCTTGAAAAGCCAATATATCTCACCTTTAATGCAAAAAACCATAATATCCTCCTTAATTATCCTCATATGACAACATGAATGCAATTGTCTAGTGGGTTTAGAATATAGGGGTGGTTTCAAATCCCTTTCCTCATAATTCCCCAGTTTCTAATTGTCTATAATATAGGGGTGGTTTTAAATGCCTTTCCTCATAATTCCCCGGTTTCTAATTGTCTAGCATAGATTGATAATAGGTAGGACTAAGGATGAATTTAATAAATATCACGAAATTAAACAAAGGATGGGATCACCCTGATTTTGAATGAAAACACTTTTTTCTATGTGAAGTATTGAGTTTTCCATGCAATCTACTTGGCCATTATAATCGCATATGGTAAAGTTTAATAGATTCAAAGGGAGTAATTATTCCTAATTTTGGCTATAAACATAGTGAGGGATGATGTTAAATCTAGTCGTACAATTTAAAATAACCAATGATGAGAACCACATCACCAAAAGCTAAAACCATCTTTACTCCAATTACCTACAATATTAACAATCATTAATGCAAAGCAAGAACTTATGCTTGATTATTTGTTGTCACACCTAGACCTCATATATATGTTATTTCTTGTTTTCCATTGTGGTTAATGATAACCCCAAGCCCTTTGCCCTTGCACCTATCAACCCTTTCAAAAGTTCAATTTTAATATGCTTAAATAAAAATAAAATTATGCATAACCTAATAAGTATAAGAGGTGACAACACTATGATGAGAATATTTTTCATATCTTCCTCATGTTATAACCCAAATATATTAAAAAACCAAAAACAACATACCAAGGAAGTAAAGTTACCAAAAGTAATGTTGAATTATTAAACAAATCATCCTCCTTTCAAAATATAAACATAATTAGAATGATTTGCATTGAATTTTAAGTGCAAATCATAACTTGCAATATACGTTACAAAAACCATGTCTTGAGGTTGGATATACTAGGGAACAAAAATGACATATTTTTTTTTTGTAATTGAAGAATGACTCCATAGATTAGGTGGGATATTAACTCCATACATATTTAAAACATTGTATGAAGGAAAAGACTAGTTGCTTTGCAAATTTTACCCCTGTTGCCCATATACTTATAAATACCTCATTTTACTATTGTAAATGGGTGACCCATGTAGCCGATTAATGACGGTAAAATTTCCAACCCCATATTAGTAGCATTGAAGGTTAAGATTTGCTTACAAATGTCTACTCTTGTTCAAACCTTTATAAATACATATAATTTAATTGGTTATAAGCAGGAACTAGTCACCAAACCCTCAATTAGGTTTACTTGGAATGTAATTAGGGCTTTTTCTTGAATGTGAAGCTAAACTTGCCTTTGGAAATGAATATAAAAGTTAAACTTAATGAATCAAGGTGGATATAAGGCATATAAATTTCTTATATTTATTTTGATATCTTTAATATGGTGTGCATACCATGAAGGAGTTTGCAACCTTTGATGAGGAAGGGTGAGGAGCATTCAACATGTTGCATTTGCACTTGTTGGGGAGGAGGATATATCCTATTATAAATAAGTTTGTGATGATGGTTCTCTACATATCATGATTGGCCTACATGAACTAGCGTAATAACTTGTATCATTATTGAAGCAATATAGGTATCGTGATGTCTCTGTCATTATGTCCAATGGTAGTGTTTATGTAAATGTAGGAGATTAGGTGGAGAGGGAAAAGGTATCTAAATCTAGTAAACTCATAGAATTTACCTCTATTGGATAAGGGAATCAAAGCTACTTCCACATTGCATGGGATTAGAAATTATGGCATCGTCTTCATTATTTAATTCGTGCTCTTTGAAAATGTTACTTGATGATTGAATCTTTTTGTCCTCTTAGGCTTGACTCAACCTCACTCTCTCCCTCACAAAAAGACATGATCGGCTCTCAATTTCACCCTTTTGTTGCATATAATATTATCATTGATGTCAAAGGGGATACCTAAGGAAGCAACAATATCATTCATGGATCAACGAAAGAAGTATTTTAGCTTTATATCTTACATACCCTCATCAAGTGAAGTCAAAGAGGTTTGAATTTCATTGAGTTTTTGTCACAATTATGATGTCATAAATGTTGGGTCTCCAAAGTGTCATCCTTTTTCACCCACTTTTCTTTCATTTTCCTTTAGTTTTTACCATATTCCGCAGCTCCATAAACCTAAATTAAGACAATTTTCATGATTACAGATGGGCTAGAATTATATTTTCCAGAGCATTTATTTTAGTATTTTGAGTATTTTTTAGTTAAATATTAGAAAAATAACATGTATTCACTTATATCTAAAAGTAGGATGAGTTTTGTGATGCTTGTAGGCATATTTGAAGATTCCAACAAAGTCATATTTGGCCTCTAAGTCTCAAATTCCAATTTCCTATTCAAACTCTTGAAGATTTGAGATCATCATTCGAGTGTATTTCATGGAGAAGAATCATGGAATTTTTTATAAGTGTCTCCTATTAAACCTATTAGAGAGTTATGAAAGGATTTGTAGAGATAATGATCTCCTAATTTTAGCAAATTGGTTGTACTTAATTGAGAGAAAAGTGGATATGAATTTATTATTTGGTTACCCTCTTGTCAAAGTAACTCATGTATAAATAGGAGAGATTTCTCTATTGAGAGGAGAAGGGAGAAGAAATTTATAATTTGTAATCAAAAAATTTGAAGATATATCTTTATAGCTATGTTGCCCCAAGCATATTTCATTTAATATATGATGCTATTCTCATTTTCAATTTCTAGTGTACCTGATGAGCATTGGGGGGGGGGTGTCTTTGTCAAGCATGCTCATTCTTTCCTTTCTTTGATTATAGATGTAGATTTTAATCATTTTTGTATATTAGATTTACATGCTTCCCTAGAAGAATTTTACATGCTTTCCTAGAATAGCTTTATATGCTTTCATAAAAATAGATTTCAAATGCTTTGTAGATTAAATGTACAAGCTCTCATAGATTAAATTTACTCATTTTTCTAGATTAAATATTTTCGTGCTTTCATAGATTAAGTTTACATTATTTCATAGATAATATTTATTAGCTTCCATAGATTAATTTTCCAGTGCTTTCCTATATTAATTTTCCAATGCTTTCCTAGATTGAATTTCCTTTCATGTCAATTTACTTGCCTTCTATATTAAGATTTCATTTCATGACAATTTACATTTGTTAGAATTATAAATTGAATCCTTGCATATATTTTGTCATGCAATTCGTAAGTTTACAGACCTGAATTGATAATTTAATGTAACGAAATTTAAAGCACAATTAAATTGACTAATAATAATGAATCTGTGAATGGTATGGCTGGATAATATTCTTCAAGATCTTTCCAATGGAATATCACACTTGGAAAAAATCCTCCAGGATGAGAAGTTATGATTGATTGAAGTTGATTGTTGTAATAAGGGCTAAAAACACTAAAATTTATTAAAACTTTTCACCAAATTTGTTAAACAATGAGCATATTCTAGACGGACCTGTGATTCTTTGGTGGAACCTAAAATGGATGTCGTATAAGCATGAACATTTTTTAACATTGTTAAACAACATGCACCTTTTGGCCTATCCAACGATGAGAAAAAGCATGTAAGTTGTATGGTATGTAGAGATGCACATTATTTAACCTCCCCCATCAAGTCGATGAAAGAATGACATGTGGTAGGAATCCATTGGTTGAATAGATGGTAGATCTAAGTGGTAATTTAAGGACATGTGGTGAGTTATTGATAGTTCCACATGGTAGTGATGATGATGTGGCATCCAGTCATGATGCCATGTGGCATGCCAATAGGTAACCTTTGGTTAGCCAATGAGCATGAATCTTGATGACATGTGACCCACTTAAAATGAGCCACATTGAACATATGGCGTCATGATGACTGTTGAGCCTCAAACCTGCACTCATTTACCCATCCTCCCAATAGCCTTTTCCTACTCATTTCCTTCTTTTGTCATCATTTCCTTCATCAACTTGTT
>APFE030981040.1:15727-71317 GCA_000404065.3 Pinus taeda
TCCGCAGCTGATACAGGGTTTCCGCAGCCGATCTCTGATTCCGCAGCCAATCCCAGATTCCGTAGCCATTTTCTTGTTTGCTATGATCCAGGTGTCCTCCAGAGGAAAGAGCCACATGGGCAAGTTTGTATGACCGTGTACATGGTGCGTGTGCTGTCAGCTCAGCCAAACTAGCAGTCTACACCCCTGGTCAACGTGGAGGTAACTCTGGTCAAACGGCAAGGTTGCAAACGGTGGCACGGCTCTGCGTGTTCAGGTGGAGCACGAAAGTCATAGCTGGCCTCTTCTTTAGCCACGAAGACTGCAGGGGACAAGAATCCAACAACGGATTTATCAACCATGATGACCGTTTCCTAAATCCGTGCACGGTGCTGCTGAACGTGTCTTTTGCATAGATTTTAGTTAGCTTAGTTTATGCATAGAACAATTTGTGTTCTTGCTATAAATAAAGCGTTTCTAAACGCTGATTAGGGAGTTTTTGGAAGTTAGTCTTTTGTTGTTGTAAACTCTGTTTCAAGACTCTTTTACATAGCGTTTACGCTCCCCACTGTATTTTGTATGTGCTGATTTAATACCAAGAAGACAGTTCTGTTCTTACCTGCGTAGCTGATCTTTTTAATTGGTTGAAGTGGATGGAGGGCCCCTGTCTGCTAAAACCATTGTACAGTAGCTTTTAAATTTGCTTTCCTGCATTCCTTTTTCTCTAATTCACCATGTATATTAATGTACATTTTGAATCATGCTGCTTTACGTTTCTATACTTTTCATGACTGATCAGTGTGTGTTTTTACAGCTTTGTTAGGAGCCCGAGACAGTGTGTTTTTCCTTCTTTCTAACACTAGTGGCATCTGAAGTTGTCTTATCTAAACTGCTGACTTTCGCTTTGATTTTCATTAGTTTCCTTGCTTAGTTAGTTTCCTTGCCTAGCTTACTTTATCAAGTTTTGTCAAGTTGCTAATCTCTTGATGGTTCTTTTTATCATGATTCACTAACTTTTATGGGACCAAAACATCATTTAATTGCAGCTTGGTTTATTTAGCTTTAGACTCATATTGCTAATTCACTCCTAACTCTTTTTCACATGATCAATTTAGCTAAAGGCAGAATGTTAAGGGAGAATTAAGTAGTGTGATTTGTCACTTAATTTTTGCATTTCTTTAGATTCAATAGAGGAGTTAGAGTAGTGTTCTTGCTTTCAGCTGAGTTAATGTAGATGTCATTTTCATTCTTATCAGCAGTAAAGGTATTGGACTAGTGCCATTGGTCTTATTGTTTGATGCTTTACTTTCATTCGAAGCTTTAATTCCATTCCAAGTTATTGTTCAAGTTTTCTCTTTAAAATTCAAGAAGCATTTAGAAATCGCCACATACACACACATTCACTCACTTGTTTATTACTTCATCACATCACATTAGGAAGATAAGTTAGACATAAACTAAAAACGACAAAAAGAACTCAGAAAGGCTGCTTAAGTATATATTGTACACTTCACTTCATCAGCTTACGAGCCCCGGGTTGACAATTTACGATAGCAATTTAGACAACACTAAATTGACCAAACAATGACATCAACAGGTAGATGACCAATGACCCTTAGCCTTCAGTTTTACGGCATGGTCACATGGGTAAAGAGGGTTAAATCCATTGTTCTTTTATTTCTTCAAGTACATATGTCACATTGATTGGTGATATAGGTCATATGGGTCAAAACCCCCAAGTGTATTGGCACAAAGGTTGGCCCCTGGGTTGGCTCTCACATATTTCAAGTCCACGCATAAACATACATATACTTAACCGAGAGCTCAAGTTAAGGCATGGATTTTGTGAGGAAATATCTTGGTGAACACTAGGAGGGTGCAGCCTTACCAGCCTAGATGAGGAAATATTTTTTGGAAGGTTTCAGGATCGAAACCCCGTGACCATGTTTGGCTTTATGGTAGCATTGTGATTGTGCTTGGATGGTTGGTCATGGATATGTTGACGTGGATGTTTTGAAATGGCTTGGAACGTTCGTGATTGGTCATAGCTACGCTCGACATGGATGGTTTAAAGGAGATTAGAACCTTTGTTATTTGTCGTAGATCTGCTTGATGTGGATGATTTGATGTGGCTTGGAATCTTCTTGATTACTCATAGCTCTACTTGACATAGATGCTTTCATGTAGCTTGAAACCTTTGTGATTGTATGCCACTCTATTTCACATGGATGGTTTTATGTGGCTTGGAACCTCTATGATTAGTCATACCTCTGCTTGACATGGATGGTTTAATGTAGCTTGGAACCTTTGTGATTGGTCATAGGTCTGCTTGATGTGGATGGTTTGACGGGGCTTGGAACCTCTACAATTGCTCATAGCTCTGTTTTATGTGGATGGTTTAACATGGCTTAGAACCTATGTGATTGGTCATGCCTATGTTTAACGTGGATGGTTTGACATGGCTTGGAACCTCTGTGATTTTTCACAACTCTTTTTGGCATTGATGGTTTTACGTGGCTTGAAACCTCCATGAATGGTCACAAATTTATTTGATGTGGATGATGTGGCATGGCTTGAAACCTTTTTTATTAGACATTGGTGATTTGAGTTGCAATGCTCTAATACCTAATCAAGGAATATAGTATCATAGTTGGTTTGGCAATAACCTAGCCCCTGTCAGATCAAGGGTTCGAGCTCGATGACAAGATTATTTTTATATTTTTTATTTGCACCAAATGAAGGCCAAAATTTCGAACATTTAATCAATCAATGATGGGAATTCTATAGAATGCCAAACAAAATATGACTAGTTTGTAGAATTTTCTCTAGTTTGTTCTATTTTGTCGAAACTTTAATTTAATGTTTGATTTTATATAGTTTTTGGGGTCATTATGAAGCAAAAAGTTGATTTCGGAAGAAGCATGATGATCATGATTCAGTTGTGAACATTTCTAAAGGCATGAAAATCCTTGATGATATAATTTTGATACCCATAATCACTTTTAAGTGTTTTAGGGGCTTATGAGCATGTTGTAGCAAGTGTTGTGCATATGACCAGAACAAGCTTTTGGAAGAGTTTTATGTGACCAGATTGACGAATAGATTGTAACAGGGTGTGAATAGTATATGACAAGTTGATGATAGCAATGTTACAAAAGTAACATGATTAGTTTTGAAGACCTATATTGCTTAAAGAGCATGTGGATCTAGCTTGAAATATTATGAAAAGTGGTCCACAGAAAGTTAGAGAAGGAGGTGGTTGCCTTCATTAAGGTTGGTGCCTTAATAATGTTGAATCCTACAAGTCAAAGCTTACACATTTCTTAGATTGGTGCCTCAATCAAGTTGTATCCTATTGAAAATGTTTTCTTGCGCATTTTTCAAGGTTGGTGCCTCAAGGAAGTTCAACATATTGCAAATAGTTTCTTGCACATATTGAGGGTGGGCGCCTTGAGCAAGTTAGAGACTACAAATCCATGTAAATGAATTGAAGAACAAAAAGAAAAAGAATTTGTGGTTTTCTCCCACAAATTTTTCCACATAAAATCATGTGTCTTCTTATGATGATGGCTTCTTGATGCATGGTTTCATCTGCTGTTATGATTCTTAATTGTTATGGTACATTTATACATGATTATTTATTGATGAAATGTTTTTAAATGACAATTTTTCGATTATACTAATTCGCCCTCCCATAGTGTGATCTTTGGTCTAACAAGTGGTACCAAAGTGAGTGCCTTTAGGAATAGTTAACTGCAGGAAGGTTGATTTTAGGAAAAATGGCCATTATCAAATCATCAGGAATTCTTGCTTTGTTTCATGGATCCAATTATGCTTTTTAGAACATAAGAATGGAGACATATCTCATTTCCTTAGGTGACGATGCTTAGAAAAATATTGAGACCAATTATAAAGTTCTTGAGACTCCTCCTAAAGATATAGTCAATAATGATATTTATACATCCAATGCAGTAGCTAAGCATGTTATTTTGAGTGGTTTGTCAAATACAATTTTTTTCAAAGTAATACATTGAAAATCAACCCATGATATATGGAACAAGGATAAAACTTGTTATGAAGGGTACATGAAGGTAAAAGAATCCAAGCTACAATCATACAAGGTGTTATCTCATTTTTGCATCATAGTTTTAAGTTCACTAGTGTGATATTTTATTATTCGAAAATTTTTAAGGCATTGATAGTGGGATTGTCAACGACAATTGTAAAATGTTGAATAAAGGTGTTGATAGCTGGATTATCAATGCCAATTTTTAAATTTGTTGAATAAAAGCACTAGCAGATGGATTATCAGTGCCAATTGTAAAATTTAAATATTTTATGTCAAAATCAAAGCGTTGATAGATCACATGTCAATAAAGGAGCAATTCCCTGGTCAAGTGAGCGTTGGATAAACAAATGGTGACATGTTGTGTCATGATTTCATATTGGATAATTTTCACTGTTAGAGGATAATCATCATGGTAAATTAAGGGTGTAGTTGATCATTTTTATGTATGATTGGTTTATTGCCATGTTTAATCTCAAGTATTTCCAGATGGTGTAAGTAACTAAATTATCATGAGATAAAATTCCATGAGTTAATATTATTGCATAGTTAATCCTTTGTATTAATTTATCTGCGAGGATGAAAAGTTTATTCTACATTTTCATGATTAAATCCCAATTTCATTTCTATTGCTTGCATTTATGGATAGTGGAATTTATGGGGAAAAACAGAAAATTGCGCTAAGGGGATCCCAAGGGACCTGATCTCCTCGAGGTGTATCCAAAGGTTTGAGAGCGGTTTCGGGAGGTTGGACTTTTTTTTTTTCTTTTGATGTAGGGGTTACCATGATGGCATTTCTCGATCTTTTGTTGAAGGATTTGATGGCCAAGGGGTTACTGTTGGAGGTGTTTCCTTCCATGTCATAGAGGAGGTGGTTGTAGAGGCTACAAGCTTCCCTGTTGATGGAGAGCATTGTTTTAATGGCCAAAATTTGGCTAGAATTGATGTGATTTTTTCTTAAAGGATGAATATAAGGATAGGCCATACAATTTAGATATACATAGAGATTGGTTGAAGGGTGAATGACACCTTCTCTTGAGGATTACACAGTCATATTTCACTTGTAAGGGGCGCTTCAACAGAGTCAATCTGTATCATTTCTGTTTTCTTGCTCACATTGTTGAACAGGTAAGGATGAATGCTCCATTATTTTTATCAACGAGTCTCAAACAGATGGCAACAAGAGTTAGGAAAAAACCTTATTCATCATCCCATTTAATCTATCACAAATACTTAAGGAAAATCAACAAAACATGGGAACATTTCCTCTTTTGGGCGGGGGGTTTCTAGCACCTCAGTCATCAAATCCTAAGGTCAATGGGAGAAGGAAAAGAATCAAGAAAATTGTTGAAGCATCCCAAACCTTAGAGCAAAGGACTTCATTTATTCAAACTAGAAGCCAAAGGAAAAGTATGATGGAAAACCCTCCTCCTCCTCTAGTATTTGCAATGGTAAGGGTTTATATGAGAAGAAGTGGAAGACTCCAGGAAAATAAGAACTTGTCTTCTTCCCAGATGTCATCTCCTTAAAAAACTGAAACCATTAAACCAACAAAGGAAATAGAGGTTGAAGTTGTTGAGACTGAGACAGAGAAAACAGAAGCTAGAGGGGACCTACTTTCGCTAAGATATATGGAGGGAGAAGGCATTATACTAGACAACTGAACAAACTTAGGCTCAAATTCAAGCTTAAAAAAAAATCTAGCTTGGAAAAACAAGTCATTGAGGTAGAGGATACACCTTAAAAAGATCTGATCATAAACATAGAAAAGCCTAAAATTTTTAGGAAGCCTACGGGTAAAAATAAAAAACCTACTACATAGGCCAAGAAAGCTAGGAAGAAGAGAAAAAGTTAGAATGACATTTTGTTAGAGGCAGCCAGCAGACTCGGCTAAACATTTATAGAGAAAAGTTTGTTTTTCCAACAGTTTTTGGGCATATTTTTTATGGAGAGCTAACAAACAAATCGTCATCATTTTTCTCTTCATTTTGGATGAGCGTTGTTAGTTAGATTTTCAACATGACTTTGCCTTTGTTTTTATGAAGCACTGGTAGTTGGTCTGTCAACATTCCCAGTTTTTCTCATGATTGAGATGTGTCAATGAATCCATCAGTGCTGGGAAAAGGTTATTTTTGAAGGTAACAAGAAGCATAGTGGAGTGAATACAGCTCTGAAGGAAGGATCGACTTACCACATGTCCTTTTTTTGGATTAAGACCAAATGTTAAGTGAAAAATTTCCACATCGAGCATCATGAATCAAGACTTTTTAAAAAATTTGGGCAGGAGACCAGTCTTTAGTTTTGATCCTTAGTTTTAGCCAATTCTCTAACAAAAACATGATCTTTAGATACATAACATTTTTATTTTGTGTTTATGATTGAACAATGCAATGTATGTAGTTTTAAGTAGAGATATACTTATCTATTTTTGAGCATTGTAATTAAAGGTTTTGTGAAAAGTTTGGTTATAGTTTTGTAAGTACTCTTTAAAGAGTTTGATTTCACAATAAGCAAGGGTTGGGATATTTTGGAAAAAAACTTCTTATGTATTGGGTGTGTGTGATTAGATTATTATACAAAAATTTATCTTAGTAGTGGTAAAAACTTTATTGCAAGTCTTGGTGAACAAATGAAGGATGATGTTGTTGTTAAAAAATTATTGAGATCTCTTCTATCAAGATTCAATCCCAAAGTGTCATCCCTTGAAGAACTGTCAAATATGGATCAAATGAATATGGATGCACTTCATGGAATACTCTCAACATATGAGCTAAGGATAGAGAAGGAAAAATCAAGGAAGCAACATTCCAGTTAGCCAAATAATCGATAAAAGCATAAAAGTCAAGCAAACTCTAATCATAATTCTAAGGAAGAAGAAGCCAAGTTCGTGAGATAGTTAAAGAGAAAAAACAAGAATTTTAAAGGTAAGCTTCCTTTCAAATGCTTTGAATGTGGATGAATAGGACATTTTGCTTCTAAATGTCCTTATGCAAAAATGAATGATAGTGATGATGAAGCAAGATTCAAGTATAAGAATCAAAAGAAAAAGTGAAGTGACAAAAGTGACAAAAGGAAGAACTTTGTCTCAAAAGAGGAAAGTGATTATGAAATTAATGAAACTGTGACTAATGATGAAAGAGGTGAGATAGAAGAAGCTAAAGCAGAAATAGAGTATGAAGGAGAACTTAGAAGTATATTGAAAGAAATAAAAATCCTTAGAAAGAGGGAGGATCAAATAAATCAACAACTTTAGGTAAAGGACCTAAATGAAGAGATCATTATCGCTCTCAAGTTTGTGCTAGAAGAAGGAAGATTTAGGATAAAGAAGTTTTTGTCAGAATGACTAAATAAGAAAGAATAACTTCATGAGAGATCAGAACAAGAAGTTTTGATTTTGAAAAAAGAATTGGAACAACTCAAGAACAACTTAAATATTCACAAAGGGTTTGAATCTCTAGATCATATTCTCAATATTCAAATATCTTCTCTTATTAAAACAAGGTTTGGTTATGAAAAATATTGCAAGACATCCAAATATTGTAACAGCCTTGGGTTAAAAATCCATGTAATAAAGTTAATAAAGGAAAAACAATAACCAAGGTAATGG
Organism: Pinus taeda; assembly: GCA_000404065.3. Lineage (NCBI taxonomy): Eukaryota > Viridiplantae > Streptophyta > Pinopsida > Pinales > Pinaceae > Pinus > Pinus taeda. The sequence goes on from APFE030981040.1 coordinate 23,380, forward strand.
GACACATATTCCAATATGAATGTTGGGCAAAAAAACATAGTGATGGGGATCACTTGTGATTAATTAATGGCTATGGAAATTGGAAAAGGAGATGACAAAGGCTTTGGAAAGGCATGAGGCATTTATTGGCATTTTATTTATGAAGATAATGGAAAATATGAGAAAATGAAGGTGAAAGGTCACAAGTTGCATGTGAAGGGGAAAATGAAGGAAAATAATATTAAATGAAGAAAATAAAGGCCTCATTGATAAAAAGGACTTTGAGGAATAGTTCAAAACCTTTTGTCATTTTTATCTTGGAGTTGTCTCTTTTATTATCTCTCTCTCATACTCTTGGACACTTAGAGTTTTCTTGGGGCACTCTTGGAGGAGTGTGGCATACTTGGGACTTGGAGAAAGGAGGAAAAGGAAATGTAAGAAAGCGTAAGAGGATAGTGGGATCAACAGATACAACAGGTTTTTCTTGCAAGTACCAAATTGCATGTATTATTTCCTTGCTAATTTTGGCATGCATGGCACATGCATGTGGTTTCTTGGCTATAATTTGTCATTGGCATGGAGGATTTCTTGGATTGATAGTGGTTTTTCCTAGTTTTACTATTTCCTATACAACCATGGTGTTATGGGTTTTATCTATGTTTTCTGGTTTGTGCTCATGTTCCATTGGCTGTGGGTTGAGTTACTATTTCCTAGAGCCTTAGTTGGACAAACGCTCTAGAAGCCCTATGTCAACATGGGTTGAGTTACTAGCCCTTGAAGCCCTGGCTGGAAAAACTCTCTGGAGTCCCATGTGGGTTGAGTTACTAGTCCTCGAATCCTTGGTTGTACAAACTCTTTGGAGTCTGGCAACAGATGTGGGTTGAGTTACTAGTTCTGGAAGCCTTGGTTGAACAAACGCTCTAGAGCCCTGGAAAACTTGGGTAGAGAGAGATCTGGTGATGGTTAGTGATGTTTTACCGTGAGGTGTAATCATTGGTTAAGGGTTGAGGTCGTTTGCCCTATGTAAGCCCTAGTTTTGTGTTCTTGGTTTATTCCATGAGATCCCACATTCATGCTTGGAATATGGTACATGGGTGATTAGCTAAAAGAGAGATTTGGTTCAACCCAATCTATATTCAGGTGGTACGTGGAAGTCCCTGACTTAGTTGGATTTTCATATGTTAATAAGAGCTCCTTTTCCTTTGGTATTTCATGAGTAAGTATGCTTGTCATTATGTGGTTGTAATGATTTTTTGTTCATTGATATATCTTTGGTTATTCATTGGTTATAAGTATGTTTCATAACAATCTTGATGAATGGATCTCATCATGTTTTGGATAGTAGATGAAATATTAATGAATGAATCACCTAATAGATAACAATGCAGATGGGGAGCGATGTAAGAGACGACAAGGGTTTCGATGTGCAGAGTTGCAGAATCTCTAAATCCACTCGTGTTGGATGGAAAAAATGAAGGTCAAGGGTATCATTGTAATGTGCAGGGTCAGGATCCATCTAGATATGCAACCTATTCAAATCTGAAGAAGATGCCTCGTTTGACCTACGCTGTAGGAGAAACATTAAGCAGATCGGCGAGTCAGTCCGTGACAGCAACCAAGACTTGTTCCTCTTGCGAGAACCCAGTAGAAGATCCATGGAAAAAATCATTGGATATGGTGTCTATCCTCACGCAGAGGATCCTATACAGTCGATATTGTAGATCAAGGTTGGAACAAAGTCACATGAGCAAGTTTACGATGGATCGATTCTCTACTTCAATAGATCGGAAGGTAAACAAGGCACATATCTTTCCTATGATGTAGAAACCTTGATTATGCCTCTCAGAACAATCATATGGCGTAAATCTAGTTCTTAACAAACATATTTGTTCACAAAGGAGATCAGGTCCAAAATCAAAGACACCCTTTCAATTTTTTATTAAATATCCAGATGGGAAATCAAATCTCATATGGGTCCTAACATTTGATTGGGTATCAAAGATGAAGCATTATATCTTTCAAAACCTGGGTTATTTGACGTGCCTACAAAATTTGATATACGAAGGAAAAATGATACATGATGATCAAAGCATTCAAAAATACAACGTCTCCCAGTCACCCGCCATTATTTTGAATTTGAGATTGCGGGGAGGATCTGTTGGATTGATCCATACAAAGGGAGCAAGGGATATGTCTAGATCTAGTCTTCCAAAGGGAACATAATCAAATCAAAGATAGAAAAATGGAGGCCCATCATTTAAAGGCAATCTTAAAGGAAAATTGGTTGCCCTTGCACATCCAATGTAGACACACAATAGCGAAAACAAGTTCAAACACTGACAATAGATCTAACATAATTAAATTATTTGTGCTCATTATATGAAGCCTGAGCTGTTATATGCATATTTAACAGTTTCTGGCCAAAGTCGATGGATCACTTTCACTGGATCTTCACTACTTGGACAACAAATTGCGAGATCCACCTCTTCTCCAAAGGTTTTTTCATAGTAAAGTTTGCAACATATGAAGAATGAGAATATATTTTGCGATAAGGTCCTTGGTTTTGGGGATCTACGGGACTTTTTATTACCCCATGTTTCCCAGAATTCGATGCAAATACAATGGTAGTCTCAAGAATTTCGGTATGGCTCAGGCTGCACAATCTTCCCCTACACTTTTGGCACATTAAAGTACTGGAAGGTATTGGGAACCTCTTAAGATGATACATCAAAATGGATACACAAAGAGTCAAACAAATGATCTATGCTTTCACCAGAATTTATGTGGAAGTGGATCTCAGCAAGGGTTTTCTAGATTGCATTCTCTTGAATCACAACAACCAATGTTGGATACAGTTCCTTGATTTCGACAAGACAACATTTAGATGCCGAATATGCCAATAGATAGGTCATCTTTAATATACATGCCCCAATGCCAAGAAATAATCACAAAGGAAGAAGAAGCTGAGATGGAAATTTCTTTAGGATTTGCTCGATGATGAAGAGGAAGAAGAAGAAATGGAACCCTTTACCAATGAAAAATTCATCATCCACATGAAAGTATAGGAGAGGAGGAATCAAATCATCAAGTATTAGAACTCCAACAATGAACAGTGCATATGGAAAGGATTCCAGAGGTAAAGGAGCTAGAGGGTATCAAATGTCATCATGCATAAGAAATCTTAGACTTAGATAAGGAAAATCCAAGAAATATGTTGAGAATCAGCTAGCACTTGTAGCACCCACACCATCTCAAGGAGAATGGAGGAAAGTAGAGAAGAAGAAATGGAGAAAAGGGTAACATGTTTCTATACATGTTAAATTTTTTTATTTATTGGCTATGTGATCACCAGTCTTGACTGGTTTGACAAAATTCTTTGTAAGGATATACAACATGTAATTTTTGATTTCATTAAAAAATTATGATTTTTCATGGGGAAGAAAAAAAACAATGCAGATAATGGGAGGAGACATTAGTCCTCCTTGACAATTCTCAAATCAGTATGAGATCCCTTTGTTTAGATTTGTTGTTATGATCTGTAGATTACATGCTTATGATATGTTTGACAAAATTCATGTCATGGCTGGTAGAGGTCAGGTCAAGTCCTTTTTCAAGTGTTTGCATTAGTATCCTTATTTTGGTGTTATTTACCAATTCTGGAAGTTTCATGAATTTTTTGGCAGAGGATTGAGTCCTATCCCTAAGAAAGTGGCTCATAATATAGGGTCACTAGCGCAAAACTGCCTCAAAGAGGCCACAGTTGCATGGATTCCTTTATGTGGGAGCTACTGTAGGGTCTTAGTCACATGGAAGGCTTGTCATGGGACTAACTAGGGGTCTAGTTCAACAAAAAATCAAGTCGTCTCAAGGGTTGGGAATCTAGAAGGGTTGGTTGTCTCCCAAATGTTTTGTAGCTCTTGAGGAAGGTCAGATTGGTCTTGTCTTGTTGGTTCCACTTCCTTAACTATACATGGGGATTTGAATCATATCATAGTAACTCTTCATACATGTTTACCCTGGTGGACTGGTTATCATGGGTAAATGTGGGAGGAGGGTGTTACAGAGTGGCATCAGAGCACAATTCAACCCTTGACTGGATCGGTGGAATGTGTTTGTTATGCATACATGTTGGTTGCATATGTGTTCATTATGCTTGTGATCTATGTGTTTGTTATGTATGCATGGCATTGGCCATTATTGCAGTTGCATTGTCATATAGAAGTTGATGACATTATTATTGGGATGATTTTGTAGTGAATTCATGTCGATCGTATATGTATTCGTTATGCATGTTAGTTTCTATATGTTGTTGTGCATGTGTTGTGTCGAGTTTGTGTTGTAGTTGTGACATCATGCATGGTAACTAGGATGATGATTGAGATGATGTCTATATACTGCTATGATTATGTTTATACATGTATTGTATTAATTTGGTTGATCTTGCAAATGAGATATCCTCCCTAGAACCATACTTAGATATGTTGGTTATGTTTATGTTTTGGTTTAACTGACATGATATAATTGTAGGAAGAAGAAGATCAAAGATGACTAGCAAAATGGTAGACTACAATTCACAAGACTCTCCCTATATATTAAATGAGTAGCATGGTGATGGTTACTCTCCTAACATAGCATACACTTTGAGAAGTTTGAAGGAATAAATAAGAAGTTGTAAAGTAGATAATGATAGAATCATTTAGTCACAAGTGAGACTTTCAGGGCATAGGAAAAAAAATCAGAGGTTAATGCATTCATCCTTCAGAGCTTGTCATACTTATATAAATAGGGACCAATTAGGATCAATTGTGGATAGGAGGACAGAACGAATGGATCATATGGTAGCAGGTCACATGGTGGGCATAGGTCAGATAGACATGACATGGTCAGAGATGACAGGTTCTTGGATACACCTGATAGATGAGGCAGTGGACATCAACTTTAATCTAATTTTGGTTCAAAAATGTATCATGATCATCATTGTAATCATCCTTATAGAAGGAGTGACATGGGATATTTTTTGGATGAGTTCAAGAAAGAAAAGCCACCTACATTTGATGGATGAATGAAGAAGTTACAAGATGCATAAGCATGGTTAGTTGGAACGAATAAGTTCTTCAGATTGCATGATTACTTGGACAACATGAAGGACTAAATAACTATGTTCAATATTAAAGGTAAATCAAACATTTAGTGGGAAGATGTAAAGAATGTCAGAGGTATTCATGAAGAAGAGTTGAATTGGAGTGAGTTCGACAAACTTTTCAAGAAGAAGTATCTATCTGAGAGATACTATGATGACAGGGAAAAACAATTTTATGAGCTGAAGATGTGATCCATGACCGATGAGGAGTAGATTAGCATATTCTTGGATTTATTGAGGTATATACCTTATCTTAAGGAGGAGAAAGTGAAGATTTAGAGATTCATCAGTGGGTTTCCGATAGAATTCAAGGACAAGATTGATTTTGATGAGCCTAGATCATTGGAGGAAGTTGTTAGGAAGCTAAAGCATTATTGTGAGCAATCAAAGCGCAGATCTAAGACTAAGTAGGATTGGAAAGGTAATGAGAAGAATAAGGGAAAATTGTACAAGAGGTGAATAAGACCTTAGGACATAGGTAATAAAGAGAATGCAACATTGCTTGAGAAGTTCAATGTATTCGATAGAGGACAGGGATTTCGGTCTAAGGAGTAGAACAAGGGTGATGGTAGGAATCCCTTGCAGTGTTGGACTTGTGGAGTAGAGCATTGCAGTAGAGATTTTCCACATAATCAGGGTGGTATATTGCATATCTACATTGCTCAGGAGGCACAGACAGTGAGGGATGTTGGACAAAGTATTCCTTGAATTTATGCAACATTGGATAATAGGTGGTCAGATCACCATGCATCTATTATTGAGATGGACTATAAGCTTTGTGATCAATTTGTTTCTATTTTGATTTTCCCTAGATCTGATTATAGTTATGTTAATCCTGACCTGGTGGATAAGTTTGGTTTGAATAAAGAAGTGCATGGAGAATCTTGGTTAGTGTAGTTGGCTATAGGTACAAAGAAGAGAGTTCATCACTAGGTAAGAACTTTTTCATTTGAGTTGAATGGTATGCCTACATCAGCGCATTTGAATGTGCTTCCATTGGAATCATATATTATGTTGTTGGGTATGGGCTGGTTGTATCTTCATAGGACCAAGGTGGATTGTTATGACAAGGCTATTGAGTGCATGGATGACAATGGAGAATACAGGATCTTGCAAGGGAAGAAGAAGGAAACATCAGTTAGAATGGTGATAGCTATGTAGGAAAAGAGCAGCTGTAGGAATGGGTGTGTGTTATTTGCAGTACATATTTCTAGTGATAAAGGTAAGGATGTTGAGGATGCAGAAGTTTTGAAAAGGTAACTAGTTCTACAACAGTTTCAGGATGTATTTCCCATAGAGATTCTAGAGTACCACTTTATAGGGAAGTGGAATTTTATATTAGGTTGGTACTAGGGACATCACTGGCATTAAAGGCACCATACAGGATGAGCACACTAGAGTTAGTGGAATTGAAGTTGCATCTGAAGAAAATGCTTGAAAAAGGATACATCAGGCCATGTGTGTCGCCTTTGGGTGCACCAATGTTGTTTGTGAAGAAGAAGGATAGTAATCTCAGGTTATGCTTTGATTACAGGCAATTGAACAAGGTAACCATCAAGAATATGTATCCATTTCTGAGGATTGATGATTTTTTTGACCAGTTGAAGGGGGCAGTGATGTTCTCAAAGATTGACATGAGATAATGATACCATCAAGTACGCATTAAAGAAGAGGAAATCTACACGACTTCTTTCTAGACCAAGTATGGGAATTATGAGATTTTTGTAGTTCCATTTGGTTTGACTAATGCTCCAACTACTTTTGTGTGCTTCATGAATACATTGTTGTGCCCTTATAGGGAATTTTTGTTTTGTTTTGTTCATTGATGATATATTGATATATTCTAATAATGAGGGCGAGCATATCGAATACTTAGCAGTAGTGTTGATATTGTTAAGAGATAATCAATTTTATGTTAATATCAGTCAATGAAGTTTCTTTCATATGGAGGTACATTACTTGGGGCATGTGGTCTCCAAGGAAGGCATAATAGTGGATCCAGAAAATATAAGAGCCATCATGGAATGGAAAACTCCTAGAAATGTTGATGAGGCAAGATCATTCATGGGACTAGTAGGTTATTATATGAGGTTCATCAAGAACTTCTCTTGGATTGCCTATCCCATTACATCATTATAGAGGAAAGGCAATAGATTTGAATGGAAAAATGAATGTGCACCCAGTTTGGAGCAGTTGAAGGATTTGTTGACAAATGCTCCAGTTTTAAAGATTACAAACCTGGAAAAAGAGTTTGGGGTATGTACATATGCTTGCAAGAGAGGACATGGTGGAGTCTTGATACAAGAAGGAAAGGTAGTGTGTTATGAATCAAGGAAAATGAATGAGCATGAGCAATATTATGTGACACATGATCTTGAGTTGATAGCGATCATACATGCATTGAAGATGTGGATACACTACCTTCTTGGCAGGAGGTTTGTATAGATGAATGACCACAGTGGATTGAGATACTTGTTTGACCAATCAAATCTAGATATCATAAGACAATGATAATAGTGAAGAATTTCTATTATTGGCTGAATTTGAAGAAGGAAGCGACAGAGGTTGTGGTTAGGTGCTTGGATTGTCAACAGGTAAAAGAAAAGTGTAAGCATCCATATGGTCTTCTAAATCTGATTCCAATTCCATAGTGGAAATGGGGGGTCATTTCCATGGATTTCATTACAGGTTTTGCAAGGACATCTAGACATCATGATTCTATTATGGTTGTGGTTGACAGGTTGACAAAGATAGCACACTTCATTCCAGTGAAGTCTACATATTCAACTAATGATGTAGCATAGGTCTTCATTAGAGATGCAGTAAGATTGCATGGTGTTCCAAAGAATATTGTGTCAGATGGGGATGTTAAGTTCACTTACAAGCTCTGGAAAGAGTTATTTGAAAGTTTGGTTAGAGATTTGGCCTTCAACATAGCTTATTATCTATAGACAGATGGACAAATAGAGAGGGTCAACAAAATTTTGGAGGACATGTTGAGAATGTATTTTATGCATCAACAATGAAAGTGGGAAGAGTATCTTCCACTGGCTGAATTTTCATACAAAAATGGGTATCGAGAGTTATTGAGGATGAGTCTGTTTGAGGCACTGTATGGGCATAGTTGTAATACCCCCATTAGTTGGAGTGATCCAGTGAACATGGTATTAATAGGACTAGACATGTTGGTAGAGATGGAACAGGAAATGCAGGTAATCAAGAAGAATATAAAGGCAACACAATATAGGCAGAAAATTTATGCAGATTAGCATAGGTTATTTAAGGCGTTTCAGGTTGGGGAACATGTCTACTTGCGCATCAATCCCAAGAAGAGGTCCTTAAGGATTGGGTCATGTGAAAAGCTGTCACCTTGGTATTGTGGGCCTCCCACAATGAAAATCCATGATGTTTTCCATGTTTCATTTCTTTACATATATGAGAAAGATGTTGATCATGTTATTGATTAGTCTATATTGCAAGTGAAACCAAAAGGAGAATTCCAACTAGAACCTCAGTGCATTTTGCAGAGAAAGATGCTCATGCTCCGGAACCGAGAAACTAAGCAAGTTAAAGTGTAGTGGAAGCACTTTGGGTCCGATGAAGCTACAAGGGAGATGGATTATTAGATATGGGCTTGTTTTTCAATTGAGGGAAAGAGGTTTTGGTATATGTAGACATTTTTATATCGTTTTCATTATAAATACTAAAACGTGTTGTGTTATAAAGCTCCAATAAGCAGTATGGGTGTCATGTTGTTAAATTTGTCATGTTGGTTTTCTTTTCAGCAAGTTGTTCATTGTAAATGTTGCAACAAGCTAATATTTCAAAGCTCCATGGGTTGTATGTTTTTCTTTTTCAATGGTCTTGCTGGTTGTAGGTGTCATTGAACAATGACGAAGGTGTTCCCCTAAGGGGGAGCGGTCTGTAACAACCCTGAGTTGAAAATCCATGTAATAAATTTAATAAAGGAAAAACAATAACCAAGGTCATGAGACACGTATTCCAAGCTAAATGTTGGGAAAAAAAACATAGTGGTGGGATCACTTGTGATCAATTAATGGCTATGTAAATTGGAAAAGGCGATGAAAAAGGCTTTGGAAAGGCATGAGGCATTTATTGACATTTTATATATGAAAATAACGGAAAATAGGAGAAAAGGAACGTGAAAGGTCACAGGTTGCATGTGAGGAGGAAAATGAAATAAAATAATGGAAACTGAAGAAAATAGAGGCCCCATTGATAAAAATGATTCTAAGTATCCATTCACAACCTTTTGGTAGTTTTGACTTGGAGCTCTGTCTTTTATTCTCTCTCTCATACTATTGGACACAAAGAGTTTTCTTAAAGAACACTCTGAATGCTATTTTCTCTTCTCCGAGCACTCTGAATGGGGGTTCAGCACTTCTAACAGGGGTAAATGGTAGGGTGGCAGGGTGGTGTAGGTGAAGATTTCGGATTGGGATTTGGAACGCATGGTTTGTACTACATAGTGAATTTTGCCTTAATGGTCAGTCATGGGGAGGTCTCATTGATGGTACACTTACCCTTTTTGGTATGATCAACATTAAGTAACAATAACTACCAGGTCATCATGCCTTAATTGATGGATTTTTCTAATGATCACAAGTCATGCGATGGTCATGTTGCCATATGATTCGTCCCCCCCCCCCCCTGCGGATTAATTATGACAGTCGTCCTCGGTCGTAGTCATGTTAAGTTGCCATAATTACAAAATAAAACAAATTCAATATTACCTTTTTGATGACATACCTGGGTGACGTGGGGCGAAGTAATGGGTAGCGTAGTGCGCGAAATTAATTCTAATGACGAGGATCATGGTGATGTTTTTATACTTATTACAATAAAATATCTCGTTTATTCCTAAAAAGGCATCGACTGTTACAAGTGTAACAACCAAGATGACTGATATCTATTATTTTAATTTCTAAAAAAAGATAAAGAAGAAAAGTTCATGTAACAACACTTATCGTAAGATATGATTTGAAATAAGAAATGTTGTTACAGAGTGTGTAATATGTGCCACTAGGTGGTTTTCAACTACTACAAAATTGTCTGTCTGTGCCTAGGAAAGGTTTTCACAGCCAGTTTCTTTTTTTTGAAGGTGTAATAGTCGCCAACCGAAGTTGATTTTCAGTTGTTACACTTATTGGAAAAAATATTTTTTTTGCAGCACAGAGGGGCTCTCCACTATTCCCATAATCTGTAGATCTAAATTTATGACAATGTTCAAAAATGAATCCCTTGAGGTAGGTTTGTGATATAACCGAAGACGATGCCCATTTGCAAGTAATAATGTCCTCACACTGTCAATGGTCACCAAATTTACAATCCCATTGTCAAAGACCGCATCTACCTCATGTTGGCTTTGTGGGGCTTGACCCAGGTTCAGAGGTGATTTAGCCAAGCAAATCCCGGTACTACTAGTGCTTTCGGGAATAGTCTGTGGAGCGCGGACTGAGGTCTCACTAGAAGTAGTATGGGAGGGTGCTAGAACTAGGTTTCCACACCCTTAGGATTTCTGATGGGCTTCTGGAGGTCCACGGTCTGACCTCTCGCTGTGCACACTTACGATCCCTTCGCAACCTATGGTGCGGCTTCTGTGCAGCCCTGCTCAGGGTGTGACTCATATAATACCCAAGATTCTTGCATATTAAGCAATTACTTAGCTTATGTGTGCCAGATTTATTGTTATTACAGCATATTCATCAACCATAAAAGTATGCGCAATACATAAAAAAATACAAAAATAAAGAAGATAATGCACTACAAATACACAGGAATATGAATCAACTTCTCTTTTATTAATTTCCAATCTTGCATACAACCTCGACACCGCCCTATGCACTCAGTTGTAGGGGTCTGCACACTCAACTGCAGACTCTACTAGGCCTCTGTGCACTCACTTGCAGAGCCTCTTCCTCCTATTACAACCCAAGACACTTAGACTGCTACTCTAAGCCCAAACCATTTCTTCACTATGTTTCCTATCATCAACTCCCCTTACAGCTTAGAGCCTCACTCTATTTATACAATCCCATGGTTTGCAGACCATGGGTAGGCTCACTTTACACTAATTTAGAATACAATGCTTAGGGCGGACAACCCTATGACTCAATTGTACACTTGGCGCTCCGCGTCCAAAATTCATAGAGTTCTACACCATCTTTGAACAAAACTTGGGCTTTGAGCCCCAAAATCTACTGTGGGGGGATTCCATGCCCAACAAGCCCCCAACACAATCATTGTGACTCGTCTCGAGTCACTTTGCTGGTGCAGCGATCTTGGCACGGAGCCCCTCCAACCGTTCCTTCACTTCCTGAGGTCTGCGACACACTGATCTGTAGTCTATTGGATCTGCTCCACTCTCTTGGTAGAAGTCTCGCTATCAGGGGCAACTCCCTATCTTAAGGCATGCATCGCCTTCATCTATGCAAGCTTTCCTTCAATGTTTGCAGTGATGAGGAAGGTCTCATCAATCCAAGGCTAGACACACGCTTTAAGGATCACCTCTTTCTACCACGCGACATCCACCTGTTCCTTCAACGCCTTTACTTGTTGTATCTTTGCAAGCCGCTAGGTCAAGACAACTATCTGCACCATTTCACGCACACTGTCATACTGAACTTGAAGCTCTCATGCCTCCCTTTCCAGGCGCTGTATGTTGGGGTCCTCTTGTAATGGATTGAGGACCGCGAAGGATTCTTCCAACATATTGGTGCAGGTCTATACTGCCTATCCTATTTTTTCCAGCCCTTTCTAAATAGTGCCAGCACGTTGTTCCCTAACTTCCAGGGGCGTAGAGGACTGCGCCTTTAATTGCAGCTCGAAAATTTGAAGGTTGAGGTCCATTTCTACCCTCATTGCTTCGTCCTTTGCCTCGCAGAATCCACTGGCTAATTTGTGGATTCACACTCCAACTGGTAGGTCTGTCATGATTTCTAGCTCTCGAACGTGATGACATGCTTCTTCTACAATTTTATCTAGCTGCTGCTTCTATTCAAGCACTTCATCACGCTGGAGACTAAGCTGCTCAATGATGATTCTCTTATTGTTGAGTATCTGCACTGTGCTTCCTTCCCTCGTGCGGAATTTTGCTGTCGCTCCATCCTGCAGTTGATATAATAGATCCCATAGAAGGGCAGCCTAGTCCCTTAATCCTACCCACCACGGCTCTATCCTCCTCACTTTCCGCTGTTAGTGCTCCTTCTTGTAGTACTATGGTGTTGGCCATTTTTGCGCGCAGCAGCTGCTCTGCTGCTAATGTACCTATGGCTCCATGGGCGGCTACTGCTCCTTCCTGTGGGGGTCACACCTAAAGTTCCTGTAGCTGTGCCCTTAGTGCCCCCAACACATTTGGTTGCTCCATCATTACTTCTTGGAGCACTTTCGGGTGACCTCATGAACTGTGTCACCAATGTCATAGAGGTCACCCTCTGTCAATGTAATTAGCTTGATGTCCAGTTTGGAAGCCTTGGCCTTCTTTCATGAACCTAACCTCTCCGCAATGTGTGGCCATTTCAGTTGGGTGGGCGTCATGCTCGGGTCTGCGCCTTCTGCTATATCTGGTCCTTGTCTTGTAGGAACGTCCTGGCTTCTTTGCTCCTTTGTCATGGTGGCTCCTGTTTCTTATGTTATTGCTTCTCTTTCAGCAGCCTTGGCCTATTCTACGGCTTCCTCTGCTACTTCGTGGACGGCCCTTACCTCTGCGGCCGCTTGTTCGTTGCGTCTCTTCTGGGCCAGCTTTGTGGCATGCAGCTTGGTTGCATCCTTTTGCTTCTGTGCTATTGTTCTATCCCTTTCTGCCAGATCCGAGGCGTGCCATTCGGCCGACCATGAGTTGAACACGGAGAAGATAGCGTCGTTAATTGTAATGAAAGGAAGCTTGGTCCAGGTTTGCACCGGATCCTTACGCGCCTTGATATACACATTGTGCATATTCGCCTTGAAGTCCATAGAGCTCTGCGGACTATTGTACACTGTGGGGGATAGGCGCAACCTTCTGTTAATCCACATCTAGATGCTTGCCTCCATGAGCACCCAGAAGATCTTAGTTTCATAGATCCTTGTGGCATCCTTCATAGCTTGTAGCGACGCATATTATGCTGCCTCTGGAAAGTCCTGTTCAAGAGGAGGGAACTCACTGTCCTCAGGCAGTTCCCCAGTCACCAATAAGATAGACAATAGCAACCATGCGTAGTGGAAGGTTTTTCCCTGCTCTTGAGCTTCTTTGAAGTTGGTTATAAATTCTTCACAGAGGAATTCAGCCCAGTTGAATTGGACCCCCTCCGTGCATTGTTCAGCCAGCACGACGACTGACGCTGGTACCTCGTTGCCACAGAATTTTCTCATCACCTTCCCAGCTAGCAACTGGGTGGCTATGCACACCCCTTTGTCTTGAATGCTACTAATTATGTAGCCTCTCTACTTCTTTTCCAACTTGTATTTCTTCTTCATGGCCTCTGCGAGTGCCAAATATCTGCTTTTGCCAGCTATTTCCGCGAGGTCCCTTCCCTTACAAGGAAGCCGACAAATCCTGTGAATAAGCTCCGCCATGATGGGAATAGGCTCCTCTAGACACAAGTACCCTCGTGCATCAGGCAAAGAAGTTGCCTGATGACAAAGATCTTCTTTGCCTGATGACAAAGATCATGATCGGTGCACAGAGAAAGTGTGGAATCCATAGGAGGTGGAGTAGCCTAGCCTTCTCCACACTGCGCAACCATTTTCGCAGCTCTAGCACTGTAACTGGTCCTTCCTTTCTCTATTTCATGAGGTTACTAGTCTCCAAACGTGGGAATGTTTTGTTGTTCGTGAGGTCCCAATCTTAAACATTGTGGGCATGCAACCCAGGGCTGAGCCTTCAAAACAAATTCCATCTGGGAGGAGCGGGGCTTGGAGTGTGCTCTTAGTGGCATCCAAATCCTTGGGTACTTTTGCTTTCCCTTTCCACGGAGGGACATACTAGGGCAGTTTTGCTGTAGCGCACACCGGTTGGATGTCTTCTTCCATTTCTTCATCCGCCTCTATCTGCTCTACGAAAGCCTGGAGGTCCTCCTCCTCATCATCTATCTCAAGGTTAATAGTCTTTCCCTTGTCTTCCATAGAAATTTTACCAAACCACAGATTTTACGGGGACATGCGGGCTGGTCCCGCTGCCTATGTATCTGTCTTGGGCCTCGGCGTCTGGGGCGATTTCAAAATTTCCAATGCATCCCCCACCTGCACCATAGGGCTCTGTGTGGCTTCCCTGATGGTACTCTCTACAAATCCCACAACTCTCCTGGTAGTTATCATCTTGTTCGAATTGTCTGTGATTTTTCATGAACTTGGGGGCTCAAATCCCATTTGGTGCTCAACACTCTGTGTTTTTCGTAGTAGCTCTAATCTCAAATGAACAAGTGTTGTCTCATGGCTAGCTTTGGGACTTTTATGGCTTTTTTTTAATTTGAATTTTTCCGTTCCCCCCCATTTCTGAGTCATTAATGCATCCTTGCTGGCAGATCCTCCCAAATCTAGCCCTTAATTCGTGTCTTAATTACTCGCCACCCGCTCCCTTTTGCCTTAAATTGGACATCTCATCATGAATAGTGATGTCAATGTTTACTTCCCAATTAACCAGCATGGTAGCGTAGCCCCCCGTGCATGGGCGCGAACCTTGTACCATGCTGATTCTACATGCACCTTCCTCACCACGTAGTTCTCAAACAGACTCATTTAGAGTCCCATGCTCTCTTTCAACTATCTAGAGCACCGAGACTGTGCTCCCTACGACTAGTAAGGTGGTCTCACCATCGGTGTGAGACTCCAATTCACCTTCCAGTTTAGTCTGTGGCACTCCTCAATTGCCCTCGCGATGGCTGGCGCAACGCGTTCTACCACATGTGGTGCACTCCCCGTGTTACTGCGTTTGGTAAGGTGCGGTCTCAGCCATGGTAGCAGAGTCATGACTTCTCGGCGACAATTGTATAACACAGGGGTATGATCATCTGTATCTCACCTTATCATCCCTAGTTTATGAATGAGACATGCTTGTATGACCCCTTTCTCCAGTATTTTGATCTCAATGTCCATCATCATGATTCTCTTCCTCAATCGTACCAGCTCTTCTTCGAGTTCGCGAAGTCCTCGTTGAATAGCCTCCCGAATCCTTATATGGTCATCCTTTTGTAGCTATGTGATTTCTTTGCCTTGGTTGTTGCGTGCTGTCATCACTACATGAGCTATTACGTGTAGATCCCCTTTTGTGTTCCCTTCAGAAACCTTGGGTTCTACTCTATTTCTCACTTTTGGAATCACTTCTGCGCTCCGTTTTTGCATATGGTCCTATAGGCCCACTGAACCACTGGCATGGGCAGGTCCCAGTCAGTTCGTCTCACGTGGTAAACCTTGTTCGGTACTCCGTGCACCCTATGGAATTATTTGTCATGGAGAATTGGTAACACGTGTCACCTTTCCTGCTGTTGTGGTTTTTTCTGATGCTCTAAGCTGAGGTTGGGGTGCGCTTGTACAACATATGTCTGTACCCATTGGGAAAGGTGGGCACACAAGTTGTTCTGCCCCATGTGATTGACTTTCACTCGAAGCATTGGTTTTCCAAAACGTAGGCACATCATCCTTCTGCATCTGTTCCAGTGTTCAAAAGTTCCTTGATGTGTACCCCACCATCGTGCGGGTGTTACACATAGTGCCCACTTCAGCGCATCAAACCGTTGTTGCTCTGGTATGGTACTTTCAACTTTCTCAGAAATTCATCCACCTCTGACAATCCATCATATGTTGGTAGCTCCCTTGCCTCTGTTGTTACGCAACGTAATTACATGATCATCATGATGTAGTTTAGTGTTGTTACTTCATGCAGCCAATTCTACCATCACTTTATATCTTCGTCTGAATCCGAAGTGTAGGAGCTTTCGCGCTCCTACAAAATCCTTCCATCTATAGTTGGATTCACCCAATCTTCTCCTTGTGCATTTATCTTGTAGATACATTAGAGATCGTCATCATTATCATCGTCACGCACCGAGTCAGTGTATCATAATCCTTCGGCTGGATCTAGCGGTACTACTATGTGTAGTGACTTTTTCTCAAAGATCATTTTGCACTTCTTCAGATTTATGACTCTATTAATATTGGTAGCCTAGTCTATCCATAGTAGCATGGGATAGGGATTGTTGTCATCGACAATCTCTATCATTTCAAAATCTGCCTGTGCGCTCGCGCCTTCAATATCGACTGTCACCCTTTGCAACCTTCCCATGGGAAAAATCTTCTGTTGGTTTTCCATTCGTAACTGAATAGGGGACCATTGTAATGCGGGTCGGTTCACATGTTTGCCTTGGTAGTAAATTTGCATCAGAACCTGGTTCTAGGATTACCTGATCCATTTTGTACTCATCTATTTGCATAGTCAACCTCATCTCCCTTCCTGTGCGTAACGCATGCTTTCCTAGTTTTCGGACCACGCGTGGTTCTCTTGACCCCGTGCACCTAGTTATAAGTTCATGTAGCCCTTTGACTGCCCTATTGTTGTGCAGGAGTTTCATGCATGTCTCCAGAAAGGTAGTGAGCATTGAAGGATCCATCCTTGGCTCTAGTTGATCCTTACTCCCTGAAGTGGAGGCCTCCATGAAGCTCTTTTTAGCTTCCATGAATGTCTCCTTTGTGCATTCTAAATCAAAATCGGGTTCTTTTATAGGAGCCTTATGAACCCACACGCTTTCTTTCGGCTACTTTCCTTTATCATATCCCATTGACGTACTACTCCTGAGCATCATGTTTACATTTGGGTCTTCTTCGCGTGGTTCAGACCTCATCATTTGTAAATTCTGGGTTAGAGGGGGTTGGAGTACCCCCTTTTTGTGCATCTTCGCTATTAGTGAAGGACAATATTCTGCCTTATGATCAAACTGGTTACAATACAAACATGATATCCTATTCGGTTTCATACAATCACAAGCATAATGCCCTGTTCCTCTGCAATTGTAACAGATTATTTGTCCGCGACCCCTTCTTGGTCCTATTCCTCCTCAACCCCGACCGCGGCCCTGAAGCCTAGCGCGCACCATCCTTGCATTTGGGTCAAGGGATCACATTTCGGCCTGCACCCTGTAGGCAGGAGTCTGATCCATCATTAGTTCATAGCTCTGGAAGGTGCATTCGTCATGTCCTACCGACCTCCAGAAATTAAAAAAAAACTGCTGGGACGTCTACGTATACTTTTGCAACAGATGACAATTATCCGTGGTTTGTTTTCCTCCTATCTGGCAGATTGCACACCATAATGTAGACACTTCTCTCGACCCCGCCTGTGCCTCTAGTCTTAATGGAATTGGCCCTCCTCCTGCCAAGTAGTTTGCAAATACTGGACAGTGATATTTGTTGTGGCCCTGGCCTTTACATTTTATGCACCATACTTCCTCGCGTGCCTCTGGCCGAGGTGCCCTATCCTGTTTCAAACTCTGCATTTCTAGACACATATTCCATTACTATGCGTGGATCTGTTGGACTCCCAATCGAGGGTCTTGTATAGGGATCTCATGCAACCTCATAGCAATCTCCAACGCTTCGGCCTGGTTGGAAAGTTTTTGCTGTGACAGCATCATCCTTAAGTGTGGCGTAAGTGAGGCCACAAACCATGTGCAATGCTGTGCATCCATTAACATCATGGTCGCTTCACGGATCATACATTTTAGCCTTTGGACCAGATCCCAGGGGGTCTTACTCGGGAGCATCGCGATTTCTTTAAACTTGATGTTTGATTGCATCTCTGACTTTGGCCTGCTAAACTCCTTGTTCAATGCGGTTTGGTTCTCTGCAATTCCTATGTTCGGATGGTCATTAGAATGTTTGATATGCCACGTTAATGCGCGATCTTGCATCGCACTCACTAGCATGGCCTTTTTAATATTTACATCCACAACGCCCTGTGCTTCCCATACTGCTCTTACCACGAACCAAAATTAGTACGGATCTTCATTTCCTACTCCTCTGAACACCAGTCGTTTGATCGCACTTGCCATACTGAACTGCGGAGGTGGCGGAGGTGGAGTGGGTGGAGATGGAGGTGAGGGGGGTGAAGCAGGTGGTGATGTGGGTGGGGTGGTAAAGGTGGAATTTGTTGCCTTATCGAACTGACTGCGCTTCTCAGAGAAACCTTCGTGATATCTTCCTCGCTCTGCCGCAAGGGTGGAATTAAGGGATTGTTTTCTAATTTATCACTGCTTCAGTTTCTATAGATCTTTCTGCTCCATGTAGTCCCAAACATTAATTTATTCGCATAACCCAGTTTTCACACAGACGCATCTTAATCGAAGTGTTCAAAGATTTAACGTACTTACCTTGCAGTCCCTCGAGAAAATGTCACTCTGCCTCGCTGTAGCTGATAGTCGTGTCTACCGTGAACTCAGTGATAAACCCTCCTATTATCTGGTCGAGCCAGTGGTCCACAACTCGCACTATCTTATCTTCTGAGGCTTCTAGTTTGCGCACTAGTTCCAAAGTCCAAACTATTGGTTTATCGAGCCTACACCTTCCCTAGCTATCTGCTAATATTGTGATCCACTCATACAGCTCAGATGGAAAAGACGCAAAGAAAATTTTGTGTATTTCAGTGTACAAGTAGCAATCCAGCCACTGCTCCTTATATACTCACAGGTTTCTATTTTCCTGCACCGCGAACTCATGAATCTTCTTGTCCAACCACTCTTCAATTTCTTTCTTTGTAGGGTTCCAGTGGCAGGAAATCAGACATCCTTTATGAAGATCCCAGTCCTGGAAAAGGAACCATTTTTTGGCTTAGTGGGGCCTGACCCAGGTTCAGAGGTGATTTAGCCAAGCAAATCCCAGTACTACTATCCCTCTCGGCAACAGTCTGCAGAGCGCAGACTGAGGTCTCACCCGAAGTAGTATGGGAGGGTGCTAGAACTAGGTTTACGTACCCTTGGGATATATGATGGCTTTCTGGAGGTCCACGGTCTGACCTCTCACTGTGCGCACTTGCGATCCCTTTGCGACCAGTGGTGCGGCTTCCGCACAGCCTTGCTCGAGGTGTGACTTGTATAATACCCAAGCTTCTTGCTTATTAACCGATTACTTAGCTTATGTGTGTAAGATTTATTGTTATTACAGCATATTCATCAACCATAATAGTATGCGCAATACATAAACGAATACAACAATAAAGAAGATAATGCACTGCAAATACACATGAATATGAATCAAATTCTCTTTTATTAATTTCCAGTCTTGCTTACAACCCCAACACCGCCCTGTGCACTCAGCTACCAGGGTCTACGCACTCAGTTGTAGAGCCTCTTCCTCTAGCCTTACTCTATTTATACAATCCCATGGTTCGTGGACCATGGGTAGGCCGAATTTACACTAATTTACAATACAAGGCTTAGGGTGGACAACCCTATGACTCAATTGTACACTTTGCACTCCGCACTCGAAATTCACAGAGTTCTACACCATCTTTGACCAAAACTTGGGCTTTGGGCCCCAAACCCTGTTGTGGGGGGATTCCATGCCAAACACCTCATAAGGACCTAGCCATCTGGTGCAGAGCTTACCCTTGAAGTCTTTAAACCTTGAGTCATATAAGAGAGCCAATCTCCTTTCTGGAACTTCTTCTTCTTTATAAATCTGTCATGCCACTTAGCTCTCTGCTGTTGGATAATCTTTCTTTGCTGGATAGCAACTAACCATTTCTCCTCCAATTCATTGAGTTGGTTCAATCTTTGCCTTTGTGCTGTATCCAAATCCAAATTGACCTGAAATGTTGTCCTTAATGTCTTGATTTCAAATTCAATGGGGAATAAAGGGTTCTTACCATACCCAAGTTCATATGGTGAGAATCCAGTGGTATTCTTCCATGTATTCATGTATGCCCATAACACTTCTGGAAGTTTGTCAACCAAATTTCTTTGATGACTGGCCATAGTCTTAGTAAGGATCCCCTCAATGACTTTGTTAGTGCTTTCTACTTGGCCATCTACTTGTGGATGATAAGGTGTTGTGATTTTGTGATGGATTTTATATTTCTCGACCAACTCCTAGATCTTATGAGATGTGAACTAGGGCCCTCTGTCTGTGACTATCTCCCTGGGTATGCCAAACCGAATAAAGATGTCCCCAAACAAAAGTTTTAAGACAGCTTTCTCTGTGGCTCTAGTTAGTGCCTTCACCTCAACCCATTTTGTGACATAGTTAGTGCTGACCAAGATGTAGGATCTCTATCTAGATGAAGGATTAATTGGTCCTACAAAAATATTGAGCCCACTTCTCAAAAGGTTCTAGGATGATTTGGGGCTGTAACAACATCTCATCTGATTGTAGTGGTTGGCCCATCCTTTGATAACTATCACATCCCTTCACAAACTTCTTGGCATCTGGAAATATTGTCGGCCAGTAATACCCTGTTGAAAGGACTTTGTATCATGTCCATTTGTCTGCGAAGTGTCCTCCACAGGGTTCCTCATGCCAAACTTTTAGGATATCAAAGACCTCATCTTCTCTAACACAGTGTCTGATATGGAAATCTAGTCCAGTTTGGTAGAGGTTCCCATCTATCCAGGTATATGTAGCACTTTGTTGTATGATTTTTCTTTTCTCATTGGAGGACAAATACTATGGAAACTTCCCTGCAGCAAGATAATATCTGCATACCAAGGTTAGTAAGTAGAAATAGCAAAAATATATTCATCAGGGAAAGAACCTTCAGTGGGAGTGCAACTATCATCAATAGTTAGCCTAAAAAGAAAGTTAGCTACTACGTTGTCTTTTCTAGGCTTATCTACAATAATGATATGAAATTCTTGTAACAACAATAATCAACATGTAATCCTACCATTTTTAATTGGATTATTCATTAAAAACTGAATGGCAGAATGGTCATTATGTACAAATACTTGATACTCGGTGATGTAATGTCGAAATTTATTGATGGCATGCATGAATGCTAAGAACTTCTTCTCGGTCAGTATGTAATTGAGCTCAGTCCAGGTTAGAATTTTGCTTATGTAGTAAATAGCATAAGGTTTCTTATCCTCCAGTTGGCCCAAAACAAATCCTACAATGATATCTGATGCATCCGTAGCTATGAGAAACGACAGTCCCTAATTGGGTCCTCGCAAGACCGGAGTTGCTGATAAACATCATTTCAGTTAAGAAGGCCTGCTCACACTTCCCTGTCCACAAGAAATCAAAATCCTTCACGAGCAAGGAAAATAATGGCGATACAATTTTTGAAATTTTTTCTATAAATCTCCTGTAGCACCTTGCATGCCCCAAGAAACTACATACCTCTTTTTGCATTTTGGGGGTTAGAATTTTTAGAATTACCTCTATTTTTGCAGGATCTACCTTGATTCCATTAGCAAAAATGTAGTGTCCAAGCATGATCCATTTAGTCATCATCATGTGACATTTCTTAGTGCTCAAGGCAACATTAGTCTGTACACATCGTTCTAATACTTTTTCCAAATTGACTAATGTTGTTTCAAAAGCATCTCCATAAGGTGTGAAATCGTCCATGAAGATTTCCAGGCAATTATTCAATAAGTTAGACAAAATTCCCAGTATTTAGATTTGAAAGGTTTTTGGCGCAATACAGATCCCAAAAGGAATTATTACTCTGTATACGTAGGTTCCCCAAGGACAAGTAAAGGTTGTTTTATCTTGGTCTTTTGGGGCAATCTGTATCTGATTGTAGACACTACATCCATCCAAAAATGAAAATAATTTCTTTCCAGAGCGAGTATTGAGGACCTGATCTATAAATGGCAATGGAAAATAGTCTTTCTGAGTGGCCTTATTGAGCTCTCTGTAATCAACATAGACTCTCCACTTACCATTCTTTTTAGGAACGATGACAAGCAGTGACACCCACTGACTGTCAGATATTGGATAAATAAAATTAGCACTCAGGAGTTTTTGTAGTTCTTCTTTCACCACCTCCTTTAGTGTAGGGTTCATGCAGTGTTGTGGTTGTCTAACTGGTTTGCAGCTATTATCACTCCAGGAAACTCTCTTAGGTTTCAGCTCGGAGATGCCTGGTAACATATAATATTAAATATTGTTTTCTAAACTATTGGAATGAATGATGGTTTGGATCAAGCCAGATAACCATTTCAACTCTATTTTCTACTCAAGACATGCATGAACACCCTCGGCTTTACAAGGATTTAGACCACTAATGATCAATAGTTTGTAGATTCAATGAATAGATGGATAATACCGACTGTACCGGCAGATGCATATATAAACACATATGAATGGCCAGCTACATGAAGTAAAAGAAGCTTGCAAATCTAATTTATCAATGCAGAGATAAGATGATAGTTATTTGGCATTAGACACAGAAGAAACATGAACACCCTGTTTAAGTGCAAGCTTAGAATAGAAGAGAAAATGGACATTGAACATAAAAAAACAAAAGAAGCTTATATTTTCTAAAATGAAGATGAGAAGCTTGAAGGAATAGAGTATCAACAATCTCTAGAAGTTGAACCCTTCATACATTTAGCTTTCAACCTTTAATAGGCCTTTTACAATGCTCCTCCCGAGCCTTTTGAGGCTCGAGAGGTCGTAATCTATCCCTCTGTCTCTTTAACTACTTGATGCCCTGACTAGGAAAGCATGGCTCGGAGGTTTCTTCTTCTGACAAAAGAGTAACAACATTCTGGTAGTTCGCTGCACTATATGGGAGCTCTCTTGTGCCAAAGATGCCCCATCATTGTTCTATTTGTTTGGTTGTGTTGTGCTGTCTATGCTCCATGATCATTTGTCGGTTTTGGATGAGTTATGTTGTTGCCTTCCCCCTCCAACCTTCTATCTCACGGTTTCAGTCTCCCGGCCTCTGTTTTTTGATGGAATGGGTCTTCGAGCCTCTATTTTCCTTTTAAATGTTTATAATTATTGTTTTCTGTTTAATACAGAAAACGCTACAAAACTCTAAAAATCCGGCCCATATTTGTTCTTTCGGACTTCAAAAGTCCTTAGATATGGCCTATTCATCTATCAGGTCCACCCTTAGGGTCGCTATCGCATGTTGCAGATGGCCTGTTCTTGTGTTCCCTTTGTATTATGAAAATACGTAAAAAAACACTAAAAACTATGAAAAATCGGCTTTGGCGGACCTGAAATTCTATGTATTTCATTCCTGAACCCTTTCAGGTCCGGGACCTATCGCATCATCCTTGCCCCTTGGTTCCCTTTGTATTTCGTTAAATAATGAAATACGCAAAAAATGCATTGAAAATGGCTTTCCCGCTGACCTCACATATTATGAATTATTATTCAGAAACCCGTCAGGTCCGGTTCATCGGACCGCAGTGTGTGTATATGCCAGCTCCCATGTGTAGCCGATGTGATATAGTGATGTGATCAATCACAATCACATGTCGCTCATGCCCCGGGCTTGTGGTTAGTGCTCTCCTTGTATTTCTCTGATAGCGATCCTGCGACGCGATGTGGGCCATTGATCTACGCGCTTGATCTATGGTCCACATTGCATTTCTGATCATTGTCGCAAGTCCCACTTGGTCCATGCTTACTTCACCGGCCTGCCTTCTCCAATTGCGACCTTCCGATCCAATCATCAGAGATTGCTGATCAGGGTTGTCCTCGCTCAATCTTAAGTACTCCTCTTTGTAGGACCGATTGCGATTTTCCACTTAGATCTGGGCCGTTGATCGGCCAGATCTAACGGCTACTGTGCGTTGCTATGTTCAAGCCTGCGATACATGGTTTTTCACTGTTTTTGAGTGTTTTAGTCTCTCGATAGTGCTTTTCCGCCCTTCCAAGGGCTCTTGGCATGTGATTGTTTCAATCTTTGGATGATCTTAAGAAAGTTTTGAAGACTTCGTGGAGTGTTTTGGATGAATTTTGGGCCACATGCCGATAAGGCTAACATTGGCTCCTTCTGGGGATGAAACCCTCCCTGTGAGGTTTCAAGAATCACAGAACAATGCCTTTCTTGTAAAAACAAAATCAAATCTTCCTGCTAATGTTCCATTGGGCATGGAGTCTATTTTGCAACAAAACAAAAACTGAAAAACATATTTACAATACCAAGGCTTTAAAGCCTTAAATGAAATATAGTTTTAAGAATCGACCATTGACTGGGCTACCAAAAACATCTTCTCCTTCTAGACTGTGTAGAATAAATGTATTGTTTTTCCAAATTTGAGTGATGACAAATGGGCCTATCCATAAGGGGTCGAAATTACCATGATTACCTTTGTTTCCCTTAAATGCATCCCATTTGAGAACCTAGTCACCAACTTGGAAACTGTCCACTTTTTCCTTCCTGTCAAAGGTTTCTTTGATTTTCTTCTCAACCAGCTTCTCTCTGATCTGTTGTAGTTCAACCAGGTTATTCATTCTCCTTACCATTTCATTCTCTTCATCTTGTTCTTCTTGCAAGAATTTCCATAGGGAGAATCAACTGGATAGGGAAAACAACATCAATGCCATAAACCAACTTAAATGGAGAATTTCCTATGGATTTTTTTATGGTAACTTTGTCATCCCACAGTGCAAACTTCAACTTAGAATCCCATCTCTTTTTTTTGTCCTCTAATAGTTTTTTTATTACCCCTACCAGACTCTTGTTAGATGATTTTTCCAGGCCAATGCCTTGAGGATAATATGAGGTATAATGCACCAATCAAATGCCCATGGATTTAGTCATGTCCACCAATTCTTTTTCCCTAAAAGCTACTGCATTATCAGTGACTAGTTTGGTTGGACAACCAAATCTAGTGAAAATATTCTCATTCAAGAACTTTATGACAACTTGTTGACTAGCATTCTTAGTGGGTATGGCCTCAATCCACTTGGTGAAATAATCAGTGGCTACCAAGATCCATTTGTGTTGGCCACCAGAATGTGGGTTGATCACCTATAAAGTCCAAGCCCCACTGCTGGAAGGGATCATTGACATGTACTAGCTTCAAGGGCAAAGATATTAGCTGTTGTCTTCCTGCAAACCTCTGACATTTGTCACAAGATTTCACAAAATAAAACACATCAGAGAACAGAGTAGGCCAATAATACCCAGCCCTCAAGATTTTGTGGGTTGTGGTTTTCCAATAATGATCCCTCCACAGATTCTAGAATGGAACTGGTGCATGACTTCCACAGATTGTCCTTTATCTAGACATCTCAAGAGGATTCCTGGTGGGGTTTTCCAATAAAGTAGATTTTTGTTAATGCAGAATGTGGCTGATTTGAGTTTAATGGCCGAGGCTTGACTTGAGCTAAGCCCTAGAGGGACTTCTAGCTTCTGCAAAAAATGAACTATGCTGGAATACCATTCACGGGTGGCTAGATTTTCAGCCAAAGACTGATTTTGCTTTTGCTCTTATGCTGCTTCCTCTGTTTTCTCATCATTTGAATTTGGACCCATGCAATTTATGTCTAACAAACTGCAATTTTCCTCAGCCATAAGTTTAGCCAAGACCTGGCCTTTGACAAGCTTACTGGGCTTCACCTCTATGTTAAACTCTATGAATTTTGCAATCTATTTAGCTCTCTTTCCATCAATATCTGGCTGAGTTAAGACATCTTTTACTGAGGCTGAAGGTACATATGAAACCACTTTGGAATGCAAAATATAAATTCTGAATGCCTTTAAATATTTTATGAGAGCATAAGCTTGGTTTTCAATAATGCCATACCTGAGTTCAACATCCCTTAGAGTTTTTCTGAAAAAGGCCAAGGGGTGCTCTATGCCTTCATCATTTTTCTGTAACAGAACTACTGCAAGTGTATCATAAGAGGCAAAAGAGAAGATACAAAACTCCTTAGTGTAATCTCGCTGATTAAAGTGGGAGCTTCCATGATAGCTTGTTTGATGGCTTCAAAAGAGTTTCTTGCAGCATCTGTCCATTTTATTTCTGATCCTTTCTTCAGCATGGAAGTGATGTGCTTTACTAGCTCTGCAAAGTTTGGAATGAACCTCCTTAAAAATTTAATCTTACCCAGGAAGGATTGAATGTCCATTTTTGACCTTGGGATGGACAATGTATGAATTACTTGTACCCTTGCTGGATCAATCTTCACACCTTCAACCGAAACAATATGTCCCAGAAGTTTGCCTTCTTCTAGAGCAAATTGTGACTTCTTTGGGTTCACCGAAATTCGAAACTATCTGCACTTTAGAAAGACCTCCTTCAAATGGTCCTTGTGACTGCTGGAGAAGACTTTTATGTCATCAAGGTAAATAAGGACAAACTTTTCATTCTCTCCCACAAAGGCTATTTGCATGTCCCTCTGAAAAGTAGCCCCAACATTCATTAATCCAAAAGGCATCTTGGAGTACATGAAAGTGCCCCAAGGAGTAGTGAAGGCAGTCTTTTCCTGATCTTCTGGATGTACAAAAATCTGATTGTAACCTGAAAATCCATCTAAGAAAGACATGAATCTAGCCCCTGAAACTTTTTGCAGCAAGTGTTCCATCTTAGGCAAGGGGTAGTTATCTTTTTCAGAGCATTTGTTCAAATTTCTGAAGTCAACACAAAGCCTGATTTCTCCATTTTTCTTTCTTACTACCACAAGGTTAGCTATCCACTTTGAATACCTTAGGGGAACTATGATTTTGGCATCCAATAGGTTCTTGATTTCTTTCTCATTCAAAGGCAATAAGAGAGGGATGATAGGTTTTAATTTCTGCTTAAAAGGGATGGTGTTCTTTTCCATTGGAATATTATGTTGAATGATGTTTGTGTCATAGGTTTTAAGATCGTTGTATTCCGAGGAAAAAATATTAGTGAATTGCTTCATGAGGGTGCAATGCTTATAATTTTGGGCAGAAGACAAATAAGTGGACATATTTATGTATTTCGGATGGGTTGGGCTCCCTATATTATGTTTACGAATAACAGACTCATTTTCTTTTTTGGAAGGCTTAGAGGGCACATCATTGTGATCGAACAACTTCTCTAAAGGCACCAATCCTTTGGGTATATGGTTACTAGGCAGCTGGACAATGCTTCCTCGGCCAATCTCGTCCTTTAGCTTTGACTGGCCACATTCTTCCATGGTTTCATTTTCTTGGTCGATGTGTGTTTCAGAAAATTCCTCAACAACTTGTAGAAACCTATTAATTTCATCATCGTCTTCAAAAAATTTCTGGTATTTAACATTGTCAGGCAGAGATGATCTATATTTCACCTGAACTTCATACGTAAATTAGGAGGCAAAGGAGGAATAAATTTGCTAGCAGACACAGCAAGGGAGTCAGCAAGCAGGTTCTTCATTCTCAGAATGTAAGAAATGTTGAAATTATTAAAAGAATCCTTGAGCCTCCATACCTCATCTCCGTATGCTTTCAGCCCTGCATCCTTTGCTTGGAAGGTTTTATTTACCTGTTGAATGATGAGGTCTGCATCTCCAAACACTTTCAGGCCTTTGATGCCCATTTTTTAACAGCACTTAAGCCCAATACCAAGGCTTCGTACTCTGCTATATTATTTGTGACTTGAAAAGTTAATTTGAAAGATAAATGAATGTATTCTTGTGTGGGGGACACAAGGACTACACCTGCCCCTGTAGCTTCCTTAGAGCAAGCTCCATCAAAGAACATGTCCCAAATCTGTGGGCCTTCTTCCTCTGTGATATGGAAAACTCGTTTCTTAAGCTACGTGGAGGGCATCTGAGATTCCTCAATCTAAAGAATACAAGCTCCAAAATCAATATCGATAGCATAGATGGGATGATTAGTGGGATTATTCTCATCACTGATGATATAAGCCAACTAAGCCTCTCTATACAATCTCCTATTTTCACCTCCAAAAACTAGGATAGTAGCATAAGACAAATCATTTTGCAATGTTCCACCTAATCTCTTGATCCAACCTCTGGAAAGCAACATGCGAAACTTGGGGGGTACATCTGCTACCACAATATCCATCATCATGCTTTTCATGGGTAGCTGAGACAAGGTGATGGCTAGATCCTTGATTAATCCCAAACATTTCACTTTTCTAGAGTCAAAAGAAAACAGGTCATGATAAGGCTTGGTAATGTCAAGACCCAACTCATCCATGACAGCCTTGGGAATTAGATTATGGCTGGCTCCAGTTTCCAGAAGGAAGTTTTGAAGGATTTTATTATGAATAGTTAGAGAGACATAGAATGATGGGGAGTTGTCTTCATAATTTTCAATCATTGGGCTGAGAATAACAGCTGGCTAGTCATCTTGCAGATTTACATAGTTAGTGGAGGCTTGGATGGCTTTAGGCTCAAGGGCCTCGAGGATGGATCTTTTGAAGGACTCATTCTTCACTAGTTCAATCAGAGGCATAGGCATTCTTAGCTTCTGAATTTTTGATTGAAAACTGAAAGGAGAAGGAGACTTGTCAAGGCCTCTTACCTTGTGAGCTGGAGCTTTGAGGATGATAGGATTGGTCGCTTCTAGATTTTAGCTTGCTGTACTTGAGGGACAATAGCTCTTTGAATAGGGGTTTCCTTGGCATTATTCATCTTCGACCTTAGATTATATCTATGTTGATCTTCAGTTTGTAGAACAACTTCACCATCCCATTCTTGGTTAATTTGGTCATTGAATAATGACTTTTCATAGGCAGCTGAGGTCAAAAAGGAGGCATTTCCTTTGTCTTCTAGACAATGGATCTCATCATCTTATTCAAATTGCTCTTCTTCCATGACTACATTCTAGAAAGGGGTCTTCACCCTTTGGTCTTCATTGGTATCTTTGCTTCTTTACAAAATCTGCAACTGCTCATTAGCTCTTCTATATGGATTTGGATTTGGATTTCTAGGAGCAAAGGTATTAGGAACTCTTCCTTTCCCAAGGTGCTGCTCAAATTTTAATTTGGAGATTTCAAAGGCTAATGACTCTATCATCTTAGTCATTTTATCTAACTTGGGATCTGAAGATGATGAAGACTCGCCCCTTTGTCTCCTTCTTTCAACATTACCTTTGAGCTTCTCTGCAACCATGATGTTTGATTCTACTTCCAAGGTTTCATCCTGCATATCAGCCAAAGTAGCACATTGCCTCTCCCTCAATAGTAAATAGAAGTCAGAATCAAGAGCACTGGCATAGGTGAGTTTAGCAGAGGTAGTGGTGGGTTTTACTTCAGCTGGTATCTTGTTGTACATGCGGTTAAACCTCTTATTAAAATTAGATAGAAACTCACCCTTTTCCCTCTTTAAGTTCCTAAACTCAGTGTGGTAGTAGAGGAGATCCTTCTCATCCCCACATTGCTTTAGGAACGCATCATCTAAAGCCTCAATATCTGCTATAGATCTTGGGGTTAGTTCTCTGAACCATTTCCTAGCCTCTCCATCTAGGCTTTGGACAAAGACTCTCATCCACAATGTCTAGGTTATCAACATAGCTATAGAATGACTCAAGATGTTCTTAAGCTATAACAACTTCAGTCCCAGTGAACTTAGGCCTATACTTCTGATATTCTCTAGTAGGCATGGCATTCAAAAGAGTGGGTAGTACTAGCTGTCCATACCTAGCAGCTATGATTCTTTCCATTTTGGTAGGTGCTTGTGGTCCTGCCATAGCTATGGTGGCTATAAGGGTACTAGCAGTCTGAATGATAGAGGGCTGAGGAATGACCGATAAGACTAAAGGAGTATGATGGATAGGAGGTGAGGTTTCCTTTGGGCTTGCAACAAAAGGAGAACCTAAAGAATAAGGAGCTTTATGAATCTCAGAGAGTTTTTCTTCACTGTTAGTATTAGATGTTATACTCTCAACATGTATTTGTTATATTGCAAGATTTTCTTGAAGAGATATGGAATATTGTTTAGGCTTACCTGAACTTGATGCTCTTTTCTGCAATAACTTTCTTTCTTTGATGATTTTTTCAAGGTCAGGTACTGGGTCAGCTTGTGACTTCTGAGGATTTCTCTGAGTATGCCTCACAAACTGAGCCAGAACTATGAAGTGGAGTCTCCAAAAGTTTCGTCCTTCAGTAGAGTCGCTAGATAGATGATTACAACCAAAAAAGTACCCAAACTTTGTTTATCATCAAAGTTGGATCTGTGTCATCTCCTAGGGAAGCTGAGCTTCAATTTCCTCTCCCCGGCAACAGCGCCAATTATGTTATCACTCCAGGAAACTCTCCTAGGTTGCAGCTTGGAGATGCCTAGTAACATATAATATTCAATATTATTCTCTGAACTATTGGAATGAATGATGGTTTGGATCATGTCAGATAACCATTTCAACTCTGTTTTCTACTCAAGACATGCACGAACACCCTCAACTTTACAAGGCTTTAGACGACTAATGCTCAATAGTTTGTAGATTCAATGAATAGATGGAAATACCCACTATACCATCAGAGAATATATAAAAACATATGAATGGCCAGCTACAGGAAGTAAAAGAAGCTTGCAAATCTAATTTATCAACACAGAGATAAGATGACATTATCTGGCATTAGACATAGAAGAAACATGAACAACCTGTTCAAGTGCAAGCTTAGAACAGAAGAGAAAATGGACATTGAACATATAACAACAAAAGAAGCTTATATTTGCTAGAATGAAGATGAGAAGCATGAAGGAATAGAGTATCAACAATCTCCAGAAGTTGAACCCTTCACACATTTAGCTTTTAGCCTTTTATAGGCCTTTTATAATGCTCCTCCCGAGCCTTTTGAGGCTTGAGAGGTCTTAATCTATCCCTCTATCTCTTTAACTGCTTGATGCCTTGACTAGGCAAGCATGGCTCGGAGGTTTCTTCTTCTGACAAAAGAGTAAAAACATTCTGGTAGTTCATTGTCATGTCTGGCAGCTCTCTCATGCCAGAGATGCCCCATGATCGTTCTGTTTTTTTGGCTGTGTTGCATTGTCTATGCTCCATGATCATTTGTCAGCTTTGGATGAGTTGCACTATTGCCTTCCCCCTCCAACCTTTTGTCTCATAGTTTCGGTCTCCCGGCCTCTGTTTTGTGATGGAATGGGTCTTCGGGCCTCTGTTTTCCTTTTAAATGTTTATAATGATTGTTTTCTGTTTAATACAGAAAACGCTACAACATTGTAAAAATCTCACCCATCTTTGTTCTTCCAGACTTCAAAAGTCCCTAGATATGGCTTATTCATCTATCCGGTCTACCCTTAGGGTTGCTATCGCATATTGAAGATGGCCTATTCCTATGTTCCCTTTGTAATTTGAAACTACATAAAAAAACACTGAAAACTATGAAAAATTGGCTTTGGCGGACCTAAAATTCTATACATTTCATTCCTGAACCCTTTCAGGTGTGGGACCTATCACATCATCACTGCCCCTTGGTTCCCTTGGTATTTCATTAAATAACGAAATACACAAAAAATGCATTGAAAATGGCTTTCCCACGGACCTCAAATATTATGAAATATTATTCATAAATCTGTATGGACTGGTTCATCGAACCACAGTATGTGTATATGCTAGCTCCCATGTGTAGTCGATGTGATATAGAGATGCGATCAATCGCAATTGCATGTCGCTCATGCCCTGGGCCCATGGTTAGCGCGCTCCTTGTATTTCTCCGATAGCGATCTTGCGACGCGATGTGGGTCGTCAATCTGCGTGCTTGATCAACGGTCCATGTTGCATCGTTGATCGCCATCGCAAGTCCCACTTGGTCCGTGCTTACTCCGCCAACCTACCTCCACCGATTGCGACCCGCCGATCTGATCATTGAAGATCGCTGATCGGGGGTGTCCTCGCTCAATCTTTAGTCCTCTATGTAGCGCCGATTGCAATTTTCCGCTTAGATCTGGGCTGTTGATCAACTAGATTTAACGACTACTGTGTGTTGCTATGTTCAAGCCTGTGATACATGGTTTTTCACTGTTTTTGAGTGTTTTAGCCTCCCGATAGTGCTTTTCTTCCCTTTCAATGGCTCTTGGAATGTGATTATTTCGATCTTTGGATGATATTAAGCAATTTTTGAAGACTTCATGGAGTGTTTTGGATGCATTTTGGGCCACATTCCGATAAGGCTAACAGTAGCCATCCTTAAAATAAATATGGTTTGTGCATAGGTTAGGGTGGATCCCTTTCATATCCGTATAATCCCATATAAAAACCTTTTTATACTTTTGTAACAGCTGTAATATCCATTGGTTTTGTTCAACAGTCAGGTTGGGATTAACATTCAAAAAATTTTCAGATTCAATCTCAATTCACTTCTTGCAATATTCGAAGTGGTCCTCATTTGTTCAAAATATATATCTTCCACCTCTTCTTCCTCATTTGCATTTTTAACAGAAGCAATAGAAAGTGAATTACTAATAAAATCATTAATGACATCATCTTCTGTCTCATTTTTAAAATACTTGGCTTTTCCCAGAGTGAGGAGTGGTAGGGAAAGATCTGACTCAGGCTCAAACTCATCCCACCAAGGATTATACACATCCATATTTGGTTTTGGGGGATAAAGATTAAGGTTCTGTGTTGCCTGGCCATTCGAGATCACCATGGATCCCATCTTGCAGCCTATAATTGCATCTACAGTGGCTAGCCAAGATCTCCCTAGGATCAAAGGATGCCCCCCTCAAGTTGGATTTGGCTGTAAAATAAGAAAATCAGCCGGATTTCTCCGGGAAGCTATCGTAATCACTATATCCTCTAGCATCCCCTCGGGTTTAACACGGGACCTATCTACTAATTCAAGCATAGTAGGAGTATGTCTTTGTCCATGTAGCCCAAGAGTGATAAAGAGATCCTTCGTCATTACAATAATGGCAACCCCAAGATCGATCAATGTGTTGGCTATGGGCTAATCATTAATGTAGACAGTGGCCGTAGGATTTTTTGGATCATTGTACTTAGTAAGGAGAGGCTACACAGACATTAATTCGGATAACTTTCCCATCACATGTATGGTGGAAGGGTCTTTAGGCTTCCTCCCAGGTTTCTTGATGCACAAATCCCATTGTCTTGGCATAGATGGGTACTTCTTTAAGGGCTTACAATAGAGGAATTCATACATACAAATTTTGAAACTCCCTAAGAAAATCAGATTTGAGTTGTGAAGTCATCCTAGGTTCAGCCAATCTTTGAGGATATGGGGGGTCCTGCATTACAACAGTCGAATCTGCAGTTACAGGTGTATGAGACTTCCCCAAATTGGATGTTACATCCATAACAGTTCTTCGCGGGTCGACTGTTATAGATGTAACAACTTCCTCTATATTAGCTATTGTAGGCACAGTAGCCACCTCAGAGCCTCCTGTATCTCCTCTGGATTGTTCACAGTCCTCCTCTGTAATCATAGGGAGTGACTAGGGTTAATTACCATTCCCAATCGCAGTTGTATTTTCATTAAGCCCCACAAGGGTAATAAGGTAGGTCTGGAAGGTTTTCGGAGCCTCTATGCTCTGAGATACTTTATTGTTTGGGTTTGGGTTAGGTTACACAAGTGGTGGAGGAGCAGGAGCTTGGAAAGGAGGCAACTGCAGCTGTTGTTGCATGGGTGGTCCAGGAAGAGCTGAATTCTGGGCATTTCCTCTCTAGTTTTGGTTCCAAGGGTATGGTAGGGTTGAGGATATTGAATAGGAGGAGATGGAGACCATTGGTTCCAGGGTGAAGGAAATTGTGCTGAAGGAGGTGCAGAATATTTCCATGGATATTACTAGTTATTATATGCATTGTTCCACATCTTGAAAGAGGGAAAGCCTTGAGACATACCTGGAGGTCAGAGTTTCCATGGCCTCCTCGATGCGATGAAGTAAGAGGACTACACCTCTTCGCTTGACTGTTTGAGTACTGCCTTTAGTCTAGGAAGATCTGGATATTTCTCTGTTGAATGCTTCAGTTCGTAGATATTACACAAGATGATGTTGTTCAATTCACATTCCGTAAAAGGATAGTTCTTCTGGTAAGTCAGACAGAACATGATCAGGGGCGTGTGAGCTTTTGCTTGTGTCTTATTGATCTGTGTTGTTGTTATTTGGGTTGAGAGAGTATTAAGGATATCAGTCTTGAAATTTTCAAACAAATTCTTGATCTCCACTCTAGTTACTCCTCCACCTGTATATTTTTGTATGCGAACAGGGGCATCCCGAATTGTACTCCTTCCTTTGGACAATCCTTGAGAGCATATTAGGTATAGCTTTACAATTTCAGTGAACTGTTCTTGTGACATATCCCCTTTTCCTGATATATTCAAGGTTTCAAGGCAGTCACCCCTCATTCCTTTGATGAATATAGTCTTCAAAATTTCCTGGTCTAAAACGTTGTGTTTAGACCTCTGCAGATTATAGTGGAACCATTCCACATAATCTTCCAGGCTTTAATCCTCCTTCTATGTCATTCTAAATATCTCTTCCCTTAAGTCCCTGGTCCTGTAATAGTCCTGGTACTTTGACAAGAACGTCTCCTTCATATCATTCCACATTGAAATAGAAGCAGAGCCCAATCCCATGAACCATCTCAAGGCTACCCCTTTTAAGGTAGCAGGAAATAGCTTTAATTTCTGAGCATCTGGTGTATAATCATAACTTCTACATAAGACATCAAACTCAAATAGAAATGTATCTGGATCTTCCACAATCATTCGCTAAAAGGATGGTAAGGATGATAAAGGAATATTTTTCATAGGAGCTTCACCTCTGATATCCCCGATTGGGAACTCAAAGGTGGTGATAATGGCGTCTGTTTTAGAATTGTTATCATTGTTGTCCCCCATAACCAATTATTCTAACCCTTTTTGTAGCAGATGTCCTTCGAGTCATGTTTAGGATGGACCTGTAGGTGTAGTTAGTGCCTTAGATACCCCTGGGGATTTTTGTTTCACCGCACTACCTGTATTTGGATATTGATAAACCAACAGGTGCTTTTCCATCTCAGATTTCCAATGTTCCCCCTAAGGTTCCCCTTGCCCTTCGGTCCTCAAATTATAGCTACTAGCTTCCCCTTCTTTCTCATGAGTCAAATCCTTGCTCTTGGGGGTATGAGTGCTAGCTTTAGAATGATACGGTCCCAAGATGGAGGAATTAGAGGTTTCTATTTTCGCTATGGGAGTAACAAGTTTCTGCAGCTTTGTTTTCCTTTCATTCCTTTGAGAGCTAGATTGTTCTTTTTCCAACTTGGAGATTAGTTCCTGGATAAATGTCTTCCTTCCTAAATCTTCACCCTTTCTTTCCTTTTTACGACCCGTTGTTCCTGTGACTTATTAGAGTGGGGGTGATTTCAGTGTCTTTGTAATTCCTACAAATGCACACATGGACCCTATGTGTATTAAATCACACTCTAAGTGTCACAGTCTTCGACAGTGGTGAGCCTGCCCAGGTATGTTAGAGTGATGTGTAGGTTCTTACCTCTCGTCTTACCATCCAGAGACTGAAGAGCTGAAGACACACTAAAAAACATCAAAATGTCCTAAGTGTCCTAGTAATCACAATGCTTAGCTTGCCCAGATACGTTAGGGCGATGCATAGGTTCTTACCTCTCATCTTACTGCCCAACAACTATGGATTAAGAACACTCTATATCAAACAAATAACTTGGCTGATTGTATCGTCAACTTCCATCCCTGACAATGGCGCCAAAATATAGTGTTGTTTTAATCAATCTTAATTGATTGAAACTACAACATTCATTGTCAACCCAGGGCAGGTCTTGTTGTTTTAATGTGGTTCGCACTGTTTGTGCTAATACACTCCAACCAAGCATAAGAAAATGCAGAAAACTGTAAAAGATGTCACTGATCTAAATTTCTTAATCAAATCATGCGTGTAGACATAAAAACATTCTACAGAATTAAATCACAACTCGCAACTATCAAAGTAAAGGCGCACCACACAGGAACTAATATCTACTCTAGTTGGTTACTACCATTCTGTTGATTAACTCAGTGTAACAACATAATATAAATAGAAACAACAGTGAATGTAATCCACAATTTGTACAGCACAACGAGAAACCATAAATCAATTAACTAAACTAGAATGTAGACTATCTATATCACTGTAATCCCTTCCAAAGAGGAAGGCCCTTCCTCCTCAACAGGGCGCAAGAAGAACACAAAAGTGATTAACGAATCAGTTGAAGAATAGTAACAACATCACTGTGTTGATTGATATTAAAAATAAATTCAGAATTACAGAAGCAGAGTAATAGTACTTATCTATATGTTGTATCCTTTTACATGAAAAATCAAGTCTTTTATTGTTATTACAACTTGAAATTAGAAACAAATAAGTCATGAGAATCTCACGATTCTCATGCTGATAAAAAATAAAAGTAGTTACAACCTATTGCTAAATACAAATATCCATCAGTTATGATTGAAACTGCTTGAGTCTTGTAGCTTCAAAAATAAACAATCCCTACTATCGACAGTTGTTATGTGGAATAGTACCCACATTTCCCGGCTTCTGCACAACAACATCGATTGAATGGCAGTTCTGGATGGCGCGGCATTACTAGCGACAACACTGTTGGTGTGATGGCAGATCATTGTGTGGTGTAACAACATCCAATGTGTAACAACAACCTGTAGCAGCATCTAATGTGTAACAACAACTTGTAATAGCATGTAATGTGTACCAACAACCTATAACAATTGTCTGCTTCATAGCTTTGTTCTCGTGAACCATCACCTGAAAAGAAGGACTTCCCAAAATACTTCTTCAATACTCTCCCAGTTAGCCACAAAAAGGAATAAAGTCTCGTATTATTCGGTAAAATACAACAAAGTAACATGACAATATAATAGGTTAAAAAGGTAAGAAAACAGGGAATTTGGTCATATAAATTCATGGGCCTGGGGGATAGAAAGGTCAAAACCGGGGAAAGAATGTGCAAAAAATAGGTAAAAAAGCACACCAAAAAATTGGCATGGAGGATTTCCTGGATTGACAGTGGTTTTTCCTAGCCTTGCCATTTCCTAGACAACCATGATGTTGTTTGTTTTTTCTTTGTTTTCAGGTTGGTGCTCATGTTCCTTTGGTTGTGGGTTGAGTTGCTAGTTACTGGAGCCTTAGTTGGACAAACTCTCTAGAAGACCTATAACAACTTGGGTTGAATTACTAGTATTAGAATCCTTGGTTGGACAAATGCTTTGGAGCCCTTGGTGGGTGGAGTTACTAGTCTTGGAATTCCTAGTTGGACAAACTATCTAGAGCCCGACAACACATGTGGGTTGAGTTACTAGTCCTAGAAGCCTTGGTTGGAACAAACACTATGGAGCCCTAGATAGCTTGGGTAGAGGCCGATCCGATGATGATTAGTGATGTCTAACAATGAGGTGGAATCATTGGTTGAGGTTGAGGTGGTTTGGCCTCTAGAAGCCACGTTTTGGTGTTCTTGGTTTATTCCATGAGATCCCACATTCATGCTTGGAGTATGTGTTACACATCTTTTTTTCACCAATAGGAAAATGACCACCAATCCATATCTTTTACTATCCCTTGAAGTGTTCTAAAGCATTCCCCTGTAATTTTAGAAGGTAAATAATCCCAAAGACACTAAGAATTCTGGATTACATGGTCCAAAAACCCACTTGTTAGCATTTGCACAGTTCCCTAGCCATATTTTGTCTTCCACTATGAATTATGCACATGACTTAATGTAAGTAAAAATAAAAAGTGGTTTCTAGAACATTTTTTGGGGAAATATTTCCCAATTGAAAGCTTTGATCTTATGCTTACTTGGGCCTTATCTCTCTGCTCATGAACTCAATTCCCTCTCTTTGTGGAACCCTAATCCCTCCTTTTGAGGATCTCATCCCTTGAGAAGAGGATCTCAAATCTCCTCCTCTTGGCCTATAAATTCAAAATAGATCAAAGGGTTAGGGAGGACTATTGAATGCAAACATATGCTGTTGGAATATGGCTAGAAGGCTTGTCACCTAGGAGTGGATTGGAGACTATTGGGAAGAGGCTTGCAACATCAAGATTGAGGTTGTATTACTCTTTCTTGGTCAGATTTAATACAAAAGGGTGTTTCTTTCCCACTATATTGTTCAATGGAGTTGATGTATTGTGTATTTACTTCCATTTTTTCCATTGATAATGATATTAGGTACTAGTTTCCTTGATCACTAGTATGGGTTTTATTGAGTCATTTATCTATCATATGCCTTTGATATTTTTTTGTTACTATGTTTGCAGGATTGGATTCTGAGCATTGAGGAGTTGCATCAAACCATAATGAGGATCTTCATCAAGCATTTCATTTGAAAGGTACAAATATCATCTTCCAACATTTTTGCTCATGAATCAGTAGGAATGAACTCAGGGAAAGATTTACTAGTTTGTTTGTTTGTTACTACATTCAACCTTTGAATCTAGGGAGATTTCTCTTGTCCGCAAGAGAAATTTGTCCTCCATAACAAATTAGCAACCATACTAGGGAAAATTTTGTTCTTCATCATCTCCTCTTGTAACTTTTTGAATATGTTTCTATAGCCTTTCTCTATAGCATTATCTGACTGTGTACAAGATATCAAAAGTTTGAATTTTACGGATTCTTGACTTTGTTTTTATTTTTTTCCTAGTTTTTCTTGGCTTGTGCATTTTTCTTTCATTCACAATGCACAAATTTTCACATTTACCTTTCAGCAATAGTGTGTATGCGCACTGAATCAAAATACTTGCCTACGCAAATCTTGAATTTGTTTGAAAATTTGAGCTTTTCATTTGCTGAATCCATGAACTTTTTGTTGTTGTGTTTACTTACATTTGTTTGCATCCTTAGAAAGTTTGTTTTAGTTCATTTGGATGTTGTGAAGAGTCTTCTTGAAAAAATCTCATTTTCACGAATTAGGGTTAAAGGCTTCATCCAATGATTTGTAGATCCATCAAAGGAAGGGTTGATCTTTGTTTAGTTTATGTCTTCCTGTATTTCTTCTTTCGAATATCAAATTTAGTGTTTGTTTTACCTATTTGTGAAAGAAAATTTAATTAATGAAAAGTAGTGTTTTTCAAGAATAAGTATTTTTTTCTTATAAAAGTGATTCTTTTACTAGATTTGAAACAACAGGAAAAAAAAATCCTTTTTCAGTAGTGAAGTATCTCAAAATTATACTTTAGACATTACTATTTCATAGCATTCATTTGGAAGAATTCATCTTAAGGTTTTTCTTGATTCTTTCTTGCATTTTGAAAATTTTGGGTGATTGTATGTTAAGATAATTTTTTGTGATCTCAGAGTTATTGGGTAAATTGAAAGAGAAAAGTTTAGTTTCTACATTCGGGGAAATCTAAAAGTGAAAATTTTTAATTTTTTTGGAAAAGAAATATGGTGAAATTATAATTTTTGCATTCTCTTTGAAAATTGAAAAGACTCTCTCTCTCTCTCTACCATAGCTAGAAATTAATTGAAGCAAAAGATTCATTTTTGGCATATTTGTTGCATTAGGGTTGGAAGTGAAAATTGATATCATTTACACCACATCTCTGGAACAAATTTAATAAAAAAGGAACTGTAAAATCAATCAAATTTTTAATTAACTAAATATAGTGGTTCTAGGTTAGAATACGTGTTATAGTGTCTATAAACACAGAAGCTATTGTTTCTTGTGTGCGACACATTTTGCGGGTAGTCGGTATTCCACGTGTGTAAGTATATTGGAACATTCTCCATGTTCCTTTGGGTATATCAGACATTGTTCCACATATGAAAAGGATATGGAGATGCTTCTTATCATATAGGCTCACATTAGACAATGCTAATACAAACTGTACCTCCACATACCTCGAGTATATTTTGGAGGCCGCCATCTAGGTTGCATACCTACCATAAGTAACAGAGTCGCTCACTTTGTCATCTATGATACACCGAACACAAGATTCAGGGAGATTGTCTACCCATACATAAGTCCTTGGTTTACCAAGGTGATATATTTCAGTTCACAATGGCTTAGTAATCGTGGATACCTAGTTACCCTTTTTTACTTTTCATTATTTATTTGATTGAATAAAATTGGAATACACCTTAAATAAAATTCATTGTGGTTGATTTACCAAGGCATTCACTTAGAATCCAAAGTTTACCCCATGAGTATAATCCTGGTCAATGGGAGAAGGTCAAAGAAAAGAGATCAAAATCGACAACATATAGAACCTAGGATCAACATGAGACATCTGGAATAGTAGAATCAGAAACAATAGAAACTAAAGTTATGCAACCACATGAAGTATAATTAGGTATAGTTCATTATGGACCTAAAGTTACTGATATTATTCAAGGAGAATATGATAGCAGTGAAATTTAAGATACAAAACTAACTGAACCAAACATTGAAGAACCTGAATTTGATATTTCTAAGCCTGAATCACCTTCAACCATTATAGCCCCTACTCCAACATTGATTTCACCTTAAAGGAAGACTATAATTACAACTAGTTTACCTCCTGACCTTATAAGTATTGAAGATATTTTTGAAGGAGAGGAGGAGGAATCACCACATACTCCTATTAGGGATGTTGATTCACCAGTTTTTCTAAGAGCTCCTTTTGATCCTTTTAGACCAAATCCTTGGTATTTTACCCCTTTAAATTTTTTGGTCAAAGTATTCCTCGTTACTGTATCCTTTCTATTTTTGACCTAGATGAAATATGTCACAAATCCCTCCTGTGCACCAACCTACTTAAACTTCTGTGTATGCAATCTCTTCGAATTCATTACCATATGGTGGCCATTCCATTCCCACTAGGTACCAATCAGTTTATGGAACTTTTTCGGGAGCTACTCATTCTCCTCAAGTTTCTACTTGGTCATCTAGTTTATCTACCTCTACTGCTCAAAGAATTTCATCCATGTCTAAAATACATTTGGCATCAGACCAATATGTTAATATGATATCTGGTAGTACAGGTAATCCTCAAGTAACCCCAACTGGCATGTATTATCCACCTGGGGGGAAACCATCTTATGCTCCACTTGGAGGACAACTTGTTGTTGGAACACATCCTATAGTTATAGGACAACATTTTTCCAGAAATTATTCAAATTTTGGTTAAGTACGTCAGGTCGGTTCAAGTCAAACTATTATGTCCCAACCCTTTATTAGTGCTCCTTATCAGGGAATGAATACTATTTGGAACCCCTCTTACGTTCAACGTCCTATTCAAGTTGCTCCACAAATGTCTGCTTATCAACTTGTTCAACTTATTGGACAATCTATTCCACAAATACCTATTCAGGGTATTCCAATACCTGTCCAACAACCTATCTAGGGTATTTCTAAAACACCTATTCAACATCCTATCCAAGGAATTCCACAAACACCTATTCAACAATTGCTTCAGCAACCTGTCTAGGGTAGTCCTCAAACACTTGTTCAGACTATT
The DNA here is from genome assembly GCA_000404065.3 of Pinus taeda. Lineage (NCBI taxonomy): Eukaryota > Viridiplantae > Streptophyta > Pinopsida > Pinales > Pinaceae > Pinus > Pinus taeda. The sequence continues at coordinate 64,802 of APFE030981040.1, forward strand.
ATTCAAATAACTATTCAACAATTGTTTCCAAGTACACCTCAAACACCTATTCCAACTATACCACAAACGATTGTCCAAGTTATGCCTCAAATATTAGTTCAACAACCTACATAGGTTATCCCTCAAGCATCTTTTTCTCAAATTAGTCCTACTTTCCAATCTACAACATAGATTCATATCGAAAAACCTAGTATAGGAAGGATTCAAACACTGTATCAAGGTCAAGCTTTTCCAACACAACATTTTCAAAGTCAATTTTACTGCAGAGTCAACCTTTATAGGGGAAATACTATTTGGTTCAAATGGTTCAGGTTCAAACATAATAGAATCCACCTTTTAAAAGTCAACCATATCCTGGTCATACTTTTCAAACTCCACCTCAATCGCAAAGTGGTATGTCTCACCCTGGTTACCCAGGAGGAATGCAAATACCAACCGCTCAAGCTATTCCGTGATATCCTGGATATCCTCCTTCAGGATTCAAAATTAATCCTCAGGTTTTTTAATATCCACAAAAAGACTTCAACCGATGGTTACCATCCATTGTAGCCTTAGATTTTCTAGATTTATCCTAGCTTACAAATGATCCTATCTATTATTATCCATTTTGGTCAGAAATTCCTACTAAGTTGACAAGTGATATACATAAATTTGAAGGTAAATCAGGAGAGGACACATCAAATCATGTCATGACATATCATCTATGGTGTGCTTTGAATACATTGATTGATGATTCTATCATATTACACCTTTTCCAACGAACTTTAACAGTCTTAGCAACAAAATGGTACGTTGAGTTACCACGTGCCTCTTTCCATAATTTCAACTCCTTAGAGATAGAATTTTTGACACATTTTCAGCTACCAATTTGATATGACATTAGTATTTAACTTTTTACTTCACTAAAACAATCGACATCTACCTACATTTCAGATCATATACATGAATGGAGACGTAGGCTTCATTTAGTCAAAGTTTACATTCCATATCAACTATTAGTTGAATGATTCACTAAATCATTACTTCCTAATATTATGGAGGACGTTGCTAAAGGAGGTGTTGTAATAGAAGAGTAGGTAAATTCTCATGACCAGTACCTAGACCTTGTCTATACACAAACTAGCACTTTGTACAAAAATATCCCAAATCTACCTCGCCCAACAATTTCGGATCAACCGGATTCAACTCCTATAGGATCTCACACTGCTGATGGTGTAATTGGTTTTTTCAACCAATAATCAAAGAGTAAAAATATAAGAATAATTGTAAAAACATTTAGACGTTGGCTATACAAGACTCACTTAGTGAAAACATTTCTCCTAAAGTTACTTCTGAAATTAATGTTGTAGAATCATCTACTGGAAAGAATCAAAAATCCAAAGGTAAAAAGAGGGCGAAAGGTAAAGAAAATAAAAAAGCTTCTCAAAAGGAGAAATCAACCAAAAATGAACCTCTGATGAGAAAAAGAAACCTCATTATCCTTGTATGATCTGTAAGGAAGATCATTATACAAAGGAATTCCCACATCATGCAGAGGTTAGTAAATTTATAAAAGGTTCTCCTACAACTATTGTTTTGAAGGATCCTTTCCCTTCTTAAGACAGTAAAATGGTTTCATATAATCCATCCTCTTCATCCACATCAACATATATCATAATGATTTATTTTCAAGTTTCAATAACAACAAGATCTAAAGATTATGGATCTAAGGGTCCTATAGAAAATGGAAACAATGCTAGTCCATCCAATCAACCTTTCGATTCAATCCCTTCTCCTTCTAAACCTTTACAAATTCAGGAACAAAACACTGAAATGGTGATCCGTCTGCCTCCCAAAGGTGTTGTTAGAAAGCCAGATTTTATCCCACATGCTAGAGTTTCTCAGAACTACAACATTGTTGAAGACCTAGTGATGTCTCCTTCAGCAATGTCGACTCTTGAAGTGCCGCAACCATGTCCAACACAAAGGAAGTTACTATTGTCATCTATTAGAGAAATTTATCCTCGGGACCCTAATTTTATAATCTTCAATCTTGAAATTCATAGACCTAGGCTCCCACATCAACTGGCATTCCAAATACTTTTTTTTCAAAATCAAACAAGTCTTTCATATAATCATTGATGAAGGAGACTCTACATGTATTGCGTCTATTGTTTTTTGGAAAGCTTTAGGTTCTCCAACTTTCAATCAATCTCCTACTATTCTAAAAGCCTTAGGTGGAAGAGAATTTCATTCTTACGAAATTTTCAATAATCTACTAATAGAGTTAGAAGGTAAAACGGTTGTAATTAAGGTATAATTCATTGATGCCCAACTATATTACAATATGTTACTAGGTCACAGTTGGACCTATGTTATGTCTGCAGTGGTTTTATGAATTTTCCGCTTGATATTATTTCCTCATCAAGAAAGGATAGTGAAAGTAAACCAATTTTCTTATCATACTTCTAACCCTAACTCTATAGGTAGTGTACCTTTTGTGGGGAAAACAATTACTCCCTATGAAGTTATTGGTCTTGGTTTTCTTATGGATTCATCATTGATGGGAACTTTTGCACTTCCTCCACCAAACTTTTCTTCTACCCAAGTCAATATGATCTCATCAAGAACTGTAGAATCTTTCAATCCTTGGATTGTGCCTTTAGAATCTGAATTGACCATGTATGGTAATGATATGTTTTTAAGCCCATTCAAATTATCTTATCAGGAAGTTTAAATGTTTTCTAACCCACCACCCTTTGAAAATGATCAAGTGAATGTGATCGCTGATAATTATTCTCATTTATCTTGACTGGAAAAAATATCATTTCCTGATCCTTTCGATAATATGTTTCCAACAGATGAGATTATCATGGAAAACTATGACTTTGGATTAAATTCCATGGGATGATTATCATCATAATTCATCTTTTCTTCCCAACCTTGAGAAAACTGAGAATGATTTTTCTACCATATTGTCATCTGAGATCGTAGATAATCCTGAATTCCCTATACCAATTCTTCAATCTGAATTTGATTTTGTTTTAGGAAATATTCAATTTAAATCTGAAAATAATTTAGAAATATATCTACAACTATCCCAATTAATTTCTCAGTCAAATCTGAAAATATTGCAAACATTCACATAGGTGCTCCATGTTCAGTTGAATAAATTCAAACATACAAATCCCTATTCGAAGAATCCTATGACATTTTTGCTTGGCCTTATGAAGAAATGTTAGGAATTGACCTAAGTGTCATTGTTCATGAAATTAATACTTACCCGGACTCTAAAGCTATTAAAAAATTTACTTCTAGTGCATCCTTGAAAGGTTGTTTCTATCAAAGCTGAGGTTTAGAAACTTCTCAAAGCAAGTTTTGGTTATCTCGTTCCCTTGACTGATTGGATTTATAATACTGTTCCTGTTAACAAATAGTAAGGGACCATCAAAGTATGTGTCTATTTAGGGACATTAATAAATCTTGTCCCAAAGAAAATTATCCTACCCCCTATATCGATCAAATAATTGATGATTATGCCAGTAATGAAATATTGTCCTTCATGGATGGATTTTCTAGGTACAACCAAATCAATGTACTCCTTGCTGATCAACATAAAACCACGTTCATTTGTCCATGGGGAACGTTTTCTTATCGAAAACTCCCATTTGGACTTAAGAATGTTGATACCAAATTTTTAAAGGGGCATGTCTTACCCTTTTCATGATATCAATCATATTGTACAACCCTATTTGGGTGATCTACGAGCTCATTCACTGAAATGGGAAGATCATCCAATACATTTGAGAGCTATATTTATCAGATGTCTACATTACAATATACTCTTGAATCCTGACAAATGTGTTTTTTGTTTACAATTTGGTAGATTACTAGGATTCGTCGTATCAAAAGAAGGCATTCACGTTGATCCACTTAAGGTAGAGCCTATTATGAATTTGCCTCCTTCCAATTTGCACCAACTCCAAAGTTTTCAAGGGAAAGAAATTTTTTACGTCGATTCAACCCAAACTATGCTGAGCTAACAAAAGGTTTTACTCAACTATTGAAAAATGGAACCTCATTTACATGGGATGAAGTTGCTGAAAATGCTTTTGATGCACTGAAACATGTGTTAACTCGTACACCATTATTCCATCCTCCTGATTATCACCGAAATTAGTTTTTGTATTTAGTTGCATCTGATGTTACCATTGGAATGGTATTAGTTCAGGAATATGAGTTGAATGATGAACATGTGATTTATTATTTAAGTATAAATCTTACAAAATCTGAGATAAAATATGCACATGTGGAAAATTGACATTGGTAACCATACAATGTGTCCAAATATTTCGTCAATACATTCTTTTACGTAAAAAAAAATCATTTCATATTGCAAAGATATGGTTTACATTCTTATGAGATAATTCCTATGGGAAAATATTCTAAATGGATAGTTATCCTGCAAGAATTTGATTTAGAACTCATAAAATCTAAATCCAAGAAATCATTGGTGTTTATCGAATTATTATGTGACTTTCCCTATAATAAAACAAAAACTGCGACAGAGGATTGTCTTCCAGGTGAATCACTCTTTCTTATCAGTGCTTTAGTAGACACTTGGTATGGGGATATTTGTTTGTATCTTCAAACTCAGACTTTTCAGCCAGAATTATCGTGAACTGACCGTCGTCGTATTCAGTACCAATATCAACAATACATTGTTGTTGACAATACACTCTATTGTCCTTGTGTTGATTCTATCTTTAGACGATGTTTGACTCATGAAGAAGCTGGAAAATCATTAAATGACTATCATTCTAGAGCCTATGGTAGTCATATGTTAGGGTTTTCCACTACCCAAAAAAAATTGCGCGCTATATATTTATGGCCTTCCATGTTTAAAGATTGTACAACTGCAGTCCTGAAATGTCACAATTGCCAAATATATCCTTGCAAAATGCATACACCTCCTGCTCTGCTTCACCCAATCATTACTATCGGTCCTTTTGAAACATGGGGTATCGATTTCATTACATGTAATCCTCACTCGACCTGGGGGCATGGATATATTATCCTAGTTGTGGATTATTTTACCAAATGGGATTAGGTGATGCCTGCATATAAGGATGATGGTGAAACCACAACTATTTTCATATTCAATCATGTACTTATTAGGTTCGTTGTTCCACAAGCCATCGTCACAGACCATGGCAACCATTTTTGAAATTTTATGATGACTAAACTTACTACAAAGCTAGGCTTGTGTCATGATAGTTCAACTCCATATTACCCACAACCAAATGGCTAAGTAGAAGTCATGAACAAGGTTTTGACTACCATGCTTAAATGGATTGTAGGAATTCATAAATGAAATTGGCATTTGATTCTTTTTCTAGCCTTGTGGGCATATCACACCTCAGCAAAATATGCAACCAAATTTACTCCCTTTCAGTTGGTTTATGGTCTCAAAGTAGTCTTACCTATTAAATGTGAAATCGCATCATTAAAACTAGAAATTGAATTATTACCTGCTAGTTCGGTAGAGGACATTTTTTTATACTTAACACAACTAGATGAGACTCATAAGAAATGAGTTAAAGCACATTTTTATCAAATTGTAAATCCTCACTCATATTCAGAAGGAAACTTAGCCTTGGTTTATGATCAATAGCACGATAAGTCGGGTGACAGAAAATTCAAACCTATGTGGCATGGTCCCTAAGTCATAAAACATGTATTAGAAAAAGGGGTCTATGATCTAGTTGACTGTGATGATATTCCTTTAGGAAAGCCCAGAAATGGAATTTACATGAATAATTAATATGCTCGATTCACTCTGTGAATGTTGTACATTGTTGTATCATATTTTTGTGTGTGTGGAATTTTTTACATTTTTTTTACAATCTTCTTCTGCTTCTCCTTCTTATCTTGTGTTACAATTGATTTCTAGATGTCGAAGCAACCTCAAACATGCATTGGCTACACTGAAGGTGCTAGTCGTAGTACTTGGAATTTGCCTTTCGTAACTTGGGATGTTTATTCGCCCACTAATGAGTTAATTAGTATTCATGGAATATGACTTGGTCAAACAACGAATAATATTACAGAATATAGCATAGTTATTGAGATATTATCTAACGCCATTTCATTTTGTATTCGTTGTTTAATCATTACGTTAGATTCTCAACTCATAGTATTACATTTAAAAAGTTTCTATTCAGTAATAAGTTCTACAATGTTAAGGATGTTCTTTTGGGTCCATCTCTTGGAGAGAGAATTTGATTATATTGAATACCAACACATTCCAAGACATTTAAACACATTAACTGATGCATTGGCTAATTATGTGTTAAATCGACATTTGAAACATTTGTAAAAAGAAAAACAATAGTCATTCACACATTGTACAAAATAAGCTAAGAAAATAGAATTAACTTTCATTATTCAAAATGTTTGTAAAAAGTTTGGCTTTACAAAAATGTCATCCAAGACATATGAGGCTTTGTGGCCTTTATTATCTGAACATGTTGATAG
>APFE030981040.1:71878-87479 GCA_000404065.3 Pinus taeda
TAGCACCTATGCATGATGATCATGGTTACAAACTATAGCCCGTATTATTCATCGTAACAAACAACTGATCGGCCTAGGTACTCCTATGATATGCCTCTTATAATGGAGAGGTAGTTCATCAATCTCAATATCCAGGATATCTAGAGTTACTATCTCTCTATTTTATGCTCCAACTCAGATAAAGTTTCTGCTACCTCAGGATTTTGTGCCATAAGAGCTACTGGATGCTTCCCACGTCTGTCAAAGCGATGCATCATTGCTGATCTGACAAGGACAATATTTGCATGATTAATTTAGATTATTATTTTTGGATGTCACAAAACAAAAACAAAAAATCTGAAAAAAACACAAAAAACAACCAAAATGTGAAGTTTTACCTATGTCACCCCACTACATTCCTGCAAGAAGTGGGATATATAGATCTCCAAGGTAATCCATGCCTGCATATGGGTAATCCTCAATCATGATAATCTGGTATTCCATCCATCTGAAGAAAGAAGGGGCATATCTGACAATTGGACCATCACCACCTCCGTGGCAAGTCACCAATGAAACCCATTGTAACATGCAAGGCTCTCAAGGTCCTCCCATCTCCATAGATACCTGTGGACATAAGAGAAGAAACCTATCTAGAGAAAATTAAAACACTATGATGCCATATCCAAATTTTTCGAGTTTTCCTATTTTTTCTCTAGTTAGTTTCACTTTGAGATTGGAAACAACCCCTTCGCACCAGTTAAAAATAGTAGGCTGAAAACACTCTAGAGAACTCTGAATTTGGGATTTACTAACCAAATGGAGCACAACACTAGCACAAAATTGTGAAATAGTAAATTCAATGGTCCTCAATGGAAGTCTCTCAATAGTTTTAATATCAATCCTTCCATATTTGAGTTGGGACCTGGGAAAACAATGTGTGGCTAGATACGATGTTGTTGTTTCACCACCTGGTTTATTTCCATATAGTGAAATATCGATTCCACGACGTGGAAGCCCAGTCAAAAAATAAATTTCATTTGCATCTATGGTGAGAATTTGGTCTCCAATCTGAAAGCATTGTTCTTGAACATTCCAATTTCTCACTAGCCATTTTAACAAATCTAGTTGAGTTTTCATACCCGGAATCATGAAAATTTGTACAAACCATATTTTCTTAAAGCCTGTAATGTTTTTGGGTCATTCAAAGCCTCTACATCTTTAAATTCATGTTCTATCTCTCTCTCCATTCCATTTTTGCAAATCAAAAGCCTGAAAATAACAATGGAGAAGCATTAGAAAAAATGTGAAACATTTTGCGGAAAAATCTTGGGTGCTTTCATCATTTTTTCCAAAACCCTCAGTGCTTTGTGTGACCCCCTATTAGAACCATAGCATATGTACCTAGTTATCATCAAGATAAATGTGCATATCACAGTTTCTAGTAGTGAAATTGAAGTCGATTTGTGCATTCTCGATGAGAAGGAACTGCGCACACTGAGGGCGAATTCTAAATTGATTAAGACCCCCTACAATCAATAAATCACTAGTGAAATGAAAAATAGAAGTTATCAAAATTAGGATAAGAGAATGATCTCTTACCTTCAGAAAATGGTTCGTGAAATGGTCTGTTGATTTGATCACAATCCTCTTTTGAAGTTTCAGGTGAAAATGCACTCTCAAAATTTCTCAATGGTAAAAACACAAATGGTAAAAGAATTTAACTTTTTGAACTTTTATAAGACATTTAGGCCAATTAAAATGATATTTTTTGCCTTTAGCTTCCAAAAATTAAAAATTTCAATGTCTTTACTATTTTCTTGAGCAATTACAATGATTTTTTAGCTTAAATGTGTAGGACACTAGTTTAATTACGAAAATATATCATTTTGGTAATGAGTAAACATTTCACTTATTCGGGCTCTTAAAAATTACGAAAAAGCGAAATATTGGAGTCACCTTTGAGCTATTTTCTGACTCTCAAAACATGAAAAGATTGTTGAGTATGCTTGTTTGTTTCTAACTCGTTAAAGAAAATGAAAAAGCATCTGCTTGATATAAGTTTACCCCTTTTCCGGATCATGTGGACTATTTAGGAAAATATATACTTTGATCAATCATAGTCAAAATAGTTCTCTCCTACACTATTTACCATTTTCTGGGCTTGAGAGACTAAATTTACAAAAAAGGACATCATGGAGTTTACTTATGTTTTTCTCCTGACTCCCTAAAACTGAAAAACACCAAGATTCACTTTCTTCAGGCTCGTGAAAATTCTACGTTGAAAGGACTGGATGATTTTTCTTTTTGTGTCTTTTTCAAAATCTTTAAATATGAAAATGACATTGAGTTACTCCACCCCTGGATTCGTAAAACATAAACAATGCAGGACTCGTCCATCATGACAAGATCAAACCACTCCTTCCTATGGTTCATTAAAAATACTTAGAAGGATTCATCCAAAGGATGAACTTAAAGGAAAAGCATATGTTATCCTCCTCAAGGTTTCACAAAAATAAAGAGTTACATTCCAGTAATGGTGCGGGGGAATGAGGAAGAAACATTTGTTTTTGTGTTACAAAATGCAGTATGTCACTCTTAAACATGACACTCCATCACCTTTATGTCCAGGTTGGGAAATCCATTTGTTTCTCAGTTGATCATACCTCATTGAAAGTCTTCAATTGGCTTTGGGTATTATTTTTTAGTCAAATGTTGCCAAGTCAAAATGTCGTGTCACCGATATTTTCAAGATAAATCCAACCTCAATCAAAATTACCTTGAAATTCATAGCCTTCAATCATGTCATTCGTCCCTAAGTCAGTCCTGAATCACTCTAAATTGTTTTTCAAAAATTTACATCATTTTCATATTTTAGGACCTCTTATGATGGGTCCCTTCCTATCGACTTCAGCTCATTATCTAGCAAGTTGATCTAGAAACCTTCTTCAATATCTTGGAGCATGCATGCCTTAATGGCAGGTTTCTCACCTTCGATGATAGGCTCTCATCATTAACCTTCGATCGAATGATTCTATGAATGTTCGACTTCAAGACATCTTTTCACAGTTCATAGATTGTATTGGGGCACGTTGAGAACCATTGTCATTATTGGTTGTTTCGCTCACGCATGATAATGGTTCACATCATTGACCGATAATCAAATGGTTTCTACCATGTTTGACTACAATACATTCAATCACATGGTTAGATGCGTACTATGAATCAGTAGAGATGAATACTAAGACCTTAAATCTAGTTTCATCCATCCAAGTCGCGTGGAGTTTTAAATATTCATGATTATAAAAATGGATCCATATTTTATGGTTGCATCCATATTGTGTTTATTGTTGACATGGATCTTTGTGTATTTCCATGTTTATTCCTTGAGATGTTTTTCTCTGAGAATGGGAGTGCCTACCTCACTGATGATTATATGAAGATATTGTATTGTAACTCTTGATTGATTGTTACAAGTCTCCAACCATGGTCTCTAATCCAAACTTTAGAATAATAAATTGCTTCAGTCCTAAAACATATTTTCTGACTTTGCACTTTATGGGGCAATCTATTACACATCATTTTGTCACCATCAGGAAAATGACCACCAATCTGGATCTTTCGCTATTCGATGAAATGTTCTAAAGCAATCCCCTGCAATGTTAGAAGCCAAATAATGCCAAAGACACTGAGAATTCTAGATTACATGGTCCAAAAACCCACTTTTTAAAATTTTCACGTTCCCCTATCCAGATTACATGCATACACAGATCTTACCATTATGGCCAAAACAAATTTGCCATTTGTCTTCCACTATGAACTATGCACATGACTTAATGTAAGTAAAAATAAAAATTGATTTCTAAAAGATTTTTGGGGGAATATTTCCCAATTGAAAGATTCAAGCATATGCTTACTTGGGCCTTATCTCTTTCTTCATGAACCCAATTCCCTCTCTTTGTGGAACCCTAATCCCTCCTTTTAAGGATCTCATCCCTTGAGAAGAGAATTTTAAAACCTCCTCATCTTGGCCTATAAATTCAACATCAATTAGAGGGTTAGGGAGGAATGTTGAATGAAAAGTTATGATGTTGGAAAAGGGCTAGAAGGCTTGTCACCTAGGAGGGGATTGCAGACTATTGGGAAGAGGCTTGCAACATTAAGGCTAAGGTTTTATTACTCTTTCTTGTTCAAATTTAATAAAAAAGAGTATTTATTTTCCACTGTATTGTTCAATGGATTTGATGTATTGTGTATTTACTTCTAGTTTTTCCATTGATAATGATATTAGGTACTATTTTCCTTGATCACTAGTATGGGTTTTATTAAGTCCTTTATCTATCATAATTTGGGATCTCTGGCACAAAACTACCTAAAAAAGGCCACAACCACATGGATGCCTTGTTATGGGAGCTACTAGAGGGTCTCAGTCACATGGAAGATTTGTCATCGAAGCAACTGGGGGTCTAGTTCAATAAAACATCAAGTTATCTTAGGGGTTGGCCACCTGGAAGGGTTGGTTGTCTCTTGAAGGTTTTGTATCTCTTGAGGAAGGTCATATTGCTCTTGTGTTGTTGGTTCCACTTCCTAAACTATACATAGGGAGTTGAATGATATCATAGTAAATATTTTTCACGTGTCTACCCCAGTGGACTGGTTAGCTTGGGTAAATGTGGGAGGAGGGTGTTACAAAGTTGAACCTCTTTCAAGAACATCAAATGAAGATTATCCCAAGAACCTTGATTAGATATTCATTTCATCTAGCAACAACTCATTTGATGATCTAGATTTATGAAGGAGCCAAATGAAATACAGATTTAAACAAAAACACTTAGATACATCGAAACAAAACTTTAATTAATAAATATAAAATGCTGAAAATTGTTTACACGTAGAAAGGAAACAAACTAGCTCAAGGATGATAGCTCATCTCTAGAAAGAGATGTGACGTCTACATTCCTTTTGAAATGAGTTACAATAATGCGTCGAGGTATTTTTAATCGTGAAGAGACAATGAGAAATCGTAAAAATTCAAAACCTAACCCTAGGAGATGAAGCGCCAAAACCTTATGGGCCTAGATGGGGTTAGTTGGAACATTAACTTCCCGGGGTTGTAACTTTAGCATATGATCTTTGTTTGGTGTGCATAATAGACCGCTAGAAATCTTTATCTAAGTAAAACAAATTTTGAATACCCTAATAAAGTGATGAATTAGCCAAATAAAGCGATGAATTAGCCAAATAATGTTCATTTCAACATTCTAATTATCCTCAAAATGATTCCGAGGATCAGGAAGGTAGATCTAGTCCACAAAAAGGAAGGAACCAGAATGAGAGTACGGAACTCATCATGACAAAAAATATTCAAAAAGAATCCATGGGAAACAATAGAGAAATAGTCAAAAATCAAGAAATGGATGAATCCCTTTCAAGGAACAACTTTAGAAGATATTCTTATGCTACTAGGTATCAAAATAAGTTTTTTGGTTATTATATTTCATGCACAAAATTTGGCCATAAAGTACATAATTGCAAAACTTATGATGTGATTCTATATAGAGTATATAATCAAATACCCAAGCCCAAATATATGGATCAAATTGAAAACATGTCATATGGGTCATTTCCTCCAATGTTTAAGCCCAATATTCAATGCTACACATGTCACAACAAAGGACACACAACATGTGACTACAAACTGAACTTGAGATGGCACAAGGGAGAGGGACACTCAATTGACCCAACAATGAAAAATATGGGATGGAGAATGAAATATTAAGAACTAAGGTTAGACTTGACTCCTCAGATTTAATCCCTTGGGAAATTCTTCTTCAAGAGTATAATTATTCGTATTGAAAATTGAAGAAGCAAGATTATGTAGGTAGGATGATCATTTGTAGGAAATAAATCATTGCTATGAGGGAAACAAAATGATAAAAGGAGGAAGATGTATATAGGGAAGTATTTGTACAAACATGCAAGTCTATTGAAAAGGGGGGATTCTTAAAATAGGATGTATGATTCAAGGAGAAATTTCATTGATCAAGTCCACATGGAAGTTCAGGAATAGTTGAAGAGTATTGGCAGGCACTTACAAATGATGATATTATGCACAAAGGAAGCATGGTCTAAGGGAGACTCCATTAGGTCTACCAAAAATTTCATGTCTACTTGAAGAGCATTAGTAGAAATGTATAGATGAAGAGAAAAGGAAGCATGTTCTTAGGGGGAGACTCCATCAAGTCCATAGAAAATTTCAAGAACAATTGGAGAGCATTGGTAGGCACATATAGATGAAGATCAAAGGAAGCATGGTCTCAGAGTGAGACTCCATTTACACCAAGATTAGGTCCCCACACATTCATGGAATCATTAGTAGGAAACCATGTATATTTTACTTTGATGTCCAAGAGGGAGAGAATGCAAACATTGACATTAAAGTGACAGAAGGACAAGCAAATATTAAGGAAGAATATTTGTACATGTTGGCTGGTTCAGGCCTGACCCAAGTTCGGAAGAGTTATTAGCCAAACAAATCCGCACTACCGGCCCTTTCGGCAACAGTCTGCAGAGCCCAGACTGAAGTATCACCCGAGGTAGTAGGGGAGGGTGCTGGAACCAGGTTTCTGCACCCTTGAGATGTCTTGATGTGGTCTAGAGAGGTCACAAACTATTCTGCGGCCTTGCACCACTCTTTATTGTTGTCGATCTTGCACGTAGATCTGCACAAATGCGCTTTCTTATTAAGGAATTTATTATAGATCTGATCTTCTTCTTACAGTCTTTAAGTAAACATTTAACAATAAAACCCAGGGAGCATAATCATAATTAAAAAAAGCCGTGCATAAATTCAGAACATAAGCAACATATAGTTTTGCAATAAAGCACATAATGTTTCGGCAGTTCTTATCTTTATTTATCTTCTGTCAATACAACCAGATCTGCCCTCCGCGCTCAGCTGCAGGTGTCTGCGCACGCAGCCGTAGACTCCACCAGGCCTCTGCGCACACAGCTACAGAGCCTCTATCTATCTACCAACACCCTTGACTCGAACTTACAGACACAGAGAGAATATTGCCTTCATAAACCCATAAAATTCAGATCCAAGATCAAAAAAATTGCCTTCTAACCATAGAGCCTTGCTCTATTTATACATTTCCATGGTCCGCGGACCAAGGGCAAGCCGACTCACTTTCTATTTTCTTACATTAATTTCGGGCAGACAACCCTTTGACTTGACTCATTACAATTCGTGCTCCGCACACCTTGTAGAGCTTTTACCATACTTTTACCCAAAATTGTGGGCTTTGAGCCCCAAAACCATTGCGCGGGGCCTTCGCTACCCAACAGGCCCCCAACACAATCATCGTGACTCGTCCTGAGTCACTCAGTTGGTGCAACAATCTTTGTGCGGAGGTCATTTAGCAACTTCTGCGCTTCGCTTATACTTGCAAGAAAATATTCCACCATCTATTGTACCTGTTCTACGCGAGCCACCGATACATCAATATCTGTTTTAGTTGGTTCATATACTAATTTCATTTGTGCCATCTTTCGCTCAATGGTGGTGGAAACTGCAAATGCCTCATCAAGCCAAGGCTCGATGCGTTCTTTCATCACTGCTTCCTTCTGCCGAGTAGCGTCAGGTTGTATCTTAAGAGCTTGGGCCTCCCTCATCTTGGCCAAGTGCTGCATAATAGCAACCATCTGCGCGGTCCCCTTGACATTATCATAGGCTTGTTGTAGCTCCCTTGCTTCCATTTCCAACCGCTGTAAGGTTGGGTCTTCCTGTAGTGAAGTGACTGATCCAATAAGCCGGCACACTCCTGCATAGCACGTGCTATTGTTTCCCGTCTGGATTGAATGATGCCTCTCCATTGCTCTGTGACCTCCGGTGGTGTAGAGGGTTGTGATTTCAGTTTCCGTTCTACGATCTACAAGTTCACGACCAACTAGATCCTTGCTACTTCTTCCTTTCCTTCGTAAAACCCACCGGCCAAATTTTGGATCCGTATGCTGACAGGTAAATCTGCTGCAATCTCGAGCTCAGGGGCACGACAACATGCTTCCCCCACAATCTGCTCTAACTACTGATTTTGTGCTACTACTTCATCTCGTTGGAGGCTCAATTGCTTTATGTTAATTCGTTGCACACTGAGAACCTATACCGCACGTCCTTCCCTAGCGTGGAGCTCCATCATTGCGTTGTCCTAGAGCTAGTATAAGCTCTCGCATGGGATGGTAGCCAAATTTAATCCAAGCCCCATAAGTCGGCCTACCACAGCTCTATCCACCGCATTTTCTACTGTCAATGCTCCTATCGGGAGTGTGATAGTATGAGCCATTTTGGCCTATAGCAGCTGCTTAGTTGCTAACATATCCATAGCTCCATGGGTAGCGATGATTCCTGGTTATGAGGCCCATGCTCCGAATTCCTGCAGCTGCGCGCAAAGCACTCCCAACACAGTCTGCTGCTATGTCATGGCCTCGTCGAGCACCTCCTGGGTGACTTCGCGAACTATATCCTCGATGTCACCCAGGTCACCTTCAGTCAATGTGACAGGTTCCCTATCCAACTTAGACACCTTGGTCTTCTTCCGTGGCTTTGACCATTCTATTGGCCATGGTCGTTTTAAGGGCGAATGGGTGGTGGTTGGCGCCGTACCTTCTGTCCCTGTATCTGTGGGCAGCGCTGTGGTCACATTCGGGCCACTTTCGTCCTCTGTCGTAGTAGCCCCTCCTGCTGTTGCCTTACCTCTAGAAGCCTGCACTGCCTCCCGAGCTGCCCATACTTCCGCAGCGTGCTGTTCATTCTACTTTTGTTGTGCTAAGTGCTTGGCCTCAGCCTTCTATTTTTGGATGGTGGTCTCATCGCGCCCTACCACATTTGATCTGTGCCACTCTGGTGGCCAAGTATCCAATACTGCAAAAATAGCCTCGTCGATGGCAATGAAGGGAAGTGTGGTCCACGTCTGCTCTGGATCCTTGTGCACCTAGATGTATACATGGTGCATATCCACCTTAAAATTGGCTACATTCTTCACACTATCATATACCTCGGTATATAGATAGGGTTGCTGGTTGATCAACTGCTAGATGTTTGCGTCCATCAGTATCCAGAAAATCTTGACTTCTCGAATTCTTACAGCGTCCTTCGTCACCCAGAGCGATGCATATTTTGTGGCCTCTTGCCAATCCTAGTCCAGGAAAGGAAATTGACTATCTTTGGGTAATTCACTTGTAACCAAAAGGATGGATAACAACAACTACATATAGTGGAAGGTCTTACCCTCCTCCTGGGCCTCCCTGCAATTGGGCAGGAATTCGTCACAGAGGAACTGCACCCAATTGAATCGTTCCCCTTCTGCGCATTTCTCAGCTAGCACGACGACTATTGTTGGGACCTCGTTGCCTCGACATTTCCTCATCACTTTTCCTGCCAGCAACTGGGTAGCAATGCGGACCCCTTTGTCTGGAATATTATCAATAACATACCCTCTCTTCTTTTTCTCCAATTTGTATTTCTTTTTCAGGGCTTCCGTCATCATCAAATCGCCACTCAACTCAATGATTTCCATGGGGTCCCTACCTTCACAAGGAAGCCGAGAAATCCTATGAATGAGCTCCGCCATGATGGAGACGGGTTTGTCTATCCATAGGTACCCATCGTGTACCAGGAAGAGTTCCGGATGACCAATATTGTAATGGGAGGCCGATGAAAATGTGGAATTGACAGGAGACAGAGTAGCCTAGCCTATTCTACCTTTCGCATCCATTCCTACGACTGTAGTGTCGTAACAGCCCCCTCCATTCTTTGCTCCATTAGTTTGCTAGTTTCCAAATGGGGAAACTTCTCAGTATCCGCAAGGTCCCAGTCTTCAAATTTCATAGTAGGGATGTGACCGGTCACCGTGCCTTCGAATGAAATCCCTTTAGGAAGAGACGGGGTGATCAGTATGCTATCAACAACATCCAAATCTTGAGGTACCATGGCCTTCCCTTTCCTTAGAGGAACATACTTGGGTCGCTTTACTGCCTGGATATCTTCTTCTGTTTCTTCTTCTAGTTCTATTTCTTCGACAAAGGTCAGAGGATCCTCTTCCTCTTCATCACTCTCAATAGTAATGATTTTTCCTTTTTCCTCCATTGACAATTTTCCAAATCACGAATTTCGCGGAGACATCCAGACCGGTCCTGCTACCGGTGGATTCTTCTTGGTGCGAGGTGTCCTGGGTGATTTAGGGACATCCTGGGTTGTGGATATTGACCTAAGTAGGGACTCTTGTATTACCTTCAACAGGTCTTTAAACCATGGGATTCCTTTTATGACTGCCTCATTCATCCTATCCCTCTCTCTTAGAGCCCTGAACAACTTTCTATGTAAGGGGCTAAAGAGTGTGTGATAAGCCACCTGTGCTTTATATACCCTTTTGATTTCAAATTTGTCTGTTCTCCTCGTTTTGGCTTATTAATGCGATTTTGGCAACAAATCCATTCAGCCCTGTGTCTTAATGGCCTGCCACCCACTCCTCGGTGTCTTAACTGGGACATCTTGTCATGAACAATAGCTGTAACGGTCACCTTCCATCCTTCCCATGCGGTAGCGTAGTCCCTAGTACACAGACGTGTTCTATGCTTTTTACTGGCCCTGTGCACCACATCCGAATCGCACAACCTTTCTACAGACTTCTTTATAGTCTCATGACCTCTTTCAACTGCATGGAGCACTGAGACTTGGCCTCCTATAGATAGTCAGGTGATCGCACCCCTCGTGCGGGCCTTCCTCTTCCATGCTAGCCCAAGCTGTAGGCACTCATCACATACCTTTGAATCAAGTAGCGCATCATGGTCTGTGAATCCTTGTTCAGTAGGGTGTAGGTGCAACCATGATAGCACGGTCACGGCTTGTTCTAGTATTGTAGGAGGGTCGGCAAAGTCCGGTCCCCTGATTCGCACATTCGCGTGGCATATTTGTGTGACTATTATTTTTATTTTGTCAATTTCTTCATCTAGCCTCATGCTTTTCCTCCTTAGCCTTGCCCCCACTTCCTCTAGTTCGCGAAGTCTCATGCTGCCACGTCGAATGGCTTCCTGCAACTATCAGATCCCTTTGTCCAGGTCTTCTCGTTCCAGTCAAACTGCAAGGGCGGTGATCAAGCAAATTCTCTTCACTTCCCTAGTTTCATCATGTTTGTCCATGGATAGAGTTCTCCTCACACACCCTACTTTGTTTACAGTCTTATTGGCCCAGTGAACACTTGTTACGCATAGAGTTAGTTGAGTCGATGGTTGCACAATATACAGTCATGCCCTCCGTTGTAGGTGGGTGCCCAAACTGCTTCACCGGGGAAGTCCTCCGACCTGTACCCACAACCACCTTCTACCTTCACGCTCATTCCACCTAATCTTCCTATGTGCACGCCATCTTGGTGTGATTTTCATGCGCGGTGCTTCTTCCGTTGCACCATGCTGCTTTTGCTCTATCATTCAATTTCCGTAGAGGGTGACAAATTTCTCCTCATTTGTTGCATCGTCACCCGTTGGTCATTGCCTTACCTCGGTTGTCACGCATCACAGTGATCTAATCATCATGTTACAATTGAGTGTTATGACTTCATGCAATCGATTTTGCCATCGTTCGATCTCCTCATCCGAATTCGATGTGCAGGGAGTATCGCGCTCCCATGAGATTCTCCTATCCACTGTGGGATTCACTTGATCCTGGTCCTGTGCAGTGATCTCGTAGATGCAGTCTAGTTCATAATCACTATCCTCGTCACGCACCGGTTCGGTGTAGCATGCTCCTTTGGTTGGGTCCAGCGGAATTATAACACGTAGTGACTTTTTCTCAAATGTCATCTTTCGTCTTTTTAATTTGATGACCCCATTCATGTCCGTGGCCCAATCTATTCCCAGCAACACAGGGTATGGATTACTGTCATCAACAATTTCTATTACCTCAAAGTCTATCTGCGTACTTATGCCTTCAATGTCCACTGTCACCCCTTGCAATCTTCCCATCGATAAGATCTTTTGCTGGTTGGCCATCCATAGTTGAATAGGAGACCACTGTAGTGCGGGCCTGCCCATGCGTTCCCACGTTTGCTTAAGAAATACATATGCATCCAACCCCAAATCTAGGATTACCTGATCCATCTCATACTCACCAATTTGCGCCATCATTTGTATCTCCCAACCATTGCGCAAAACATGTTTTCCTAGTTTCTGGACTACGCGTGGCTCTCCTAATCCTGTGCTCCTAGTGATCAGCGCTTGTAGTCCTTTAACTGCCTTATTGTCACATAGCAACTTCATACATGTCTCTAAAAAGGTAGTAAGCATAGTGGGATCCATTCCCAGCTCAATTGGATCCCTACTACGTGGAGTAGAGACTTCTGTGAAGCTCTTTTGAGCTTCCTTAGACGTCCCCTTCACATATTCCATCTCAAAGTCAGGTTCCTTTGTAGGAGCATCGCGACCCCTCCCATCTTATTCGGGTTGTTTCCTTGCATCTCCCCCTATAGTTGCGCCACTTCTTAGTACCATGTTTATGTTGGGGTCCTCTTCACACGGTTCAGACCTCATCATTTGGATATTTTGAGTTGGAGTAGGTTGTAGTACTCAATTTTCGCGCATTTGGGCAATCATCATCGGACAATATACCATTTCATGGTAAAACTGCTGATAGTATGGACAAGATATTATTGTTGGGTTAGTACAGTCGTGAGTGTAGTGCCCCGACCCTCCGCAATTATAACAGATCAACTGTCTGCGTCCTTGTCCAGGTCCCATTCCTCCTCTTCCTCGCCCGCTTCCTTGGAATCCACTGTGTGGCCTTGCGGTTGGGTCAAAACCCCACACCTCATTTTGCATTCGATAGGATGGGGTCCTCTCCATCATTAGCTTGTAGCTTTGACACGTTCGCTCGTTGTGACCCACCGATCTACAGAAGTTGCAATACAGTTGTTGTAGAGTCTGGGTATACTTCTGCAACAGGTGACAGTTGTCTGTTGCATGCTTTCCTCCTACTTGACAAATCGCACACCAAAGCACGGGCGCTGCTCTTGACCCTACATGTACCTCCAGCCTCAATGGCATCGGCCCCCCTCCCGCCATATAATGTGTGAATACGGGACAATGATCCTTGTCGTGACCTTGACCTTTGAATTTGATACACCCCACTTCTGTACGCGCCTCCGGTCGGGGTGCCCTTTCTTGCTTCAAACTTTGCATTTCTAAGCATATGTTTTGTAGTTGCGCATGGATTTGCTGAACTCCCAACCCCAAATCCTGTATTGGAGTTTCATGCAACCTCATCGCTGTTTCTAATGCTTCAACTTGGGTTGAGATCTTTTGTTGTGATAGCGTCGTCCTCAGATGTGGTATCAAAGATGCCACAAACCATGCACAGTGTTGCACATCTGTCAATGTCATGTTAGCCTCATGGATTGTACTCTTTAATATCTGATCCAAATCCCACGGGGTTTCACCAGGTAGCATCACAATCTCCTTGAACCCGATGATCGACTGCATATCTGATTTTGGCCGGCTAAATTCTTTGTTCAATGCATCCTGGATTTCCGCTATTCCTGCATTCAGGTGATTGTTGGTGAGAACCAGTATTGTAGCAATAATGCTGCAACTCCTGGGCTACCTTCTTTACTCTTATCAACCTAGTAGTTCATAACAAAATTGGAAGTGACGGTGTTGTATGCACAAGTACTAGTTCTTACTGCAGGTTGTCACTTGGTCAGCCAACGCAGGATCACTAGGAGCTCAAACCAACTTCTATGGATTCCAGAAGAAGCTCTATATGTGATGAAATGAGAAAAAGACTACTCAACAGATACTACTCTAATTGCAGAAAGGAGAAAGACTGAAATTTAAAGCAAACCAAGTAAATCCTAATTAACCAACTAATCCTACTTTTGCAGAAAACCATATGGAAACCATGAAAAGAATGTCATTACCCAGTCAAGGAAGAAAACAACATCTAACTAAGCTATTTCTGGAAGTAAATGAGCAAAAAACATCTTTTTGGATTTTTATGTGATTTTGACATGCATGTGATTTATTGTTTGTGAAGGTGGCAGTGAATAGGTGGTGTTGAAGGGTGGTTTTGGGACTTGTGAGGCTGTAGGATGGTGTGGTTGGGTCCTAGGATGTCTTAGGTGGCCTTCTGGAGGCTTTTCCCACACTCGGCCTTCCAAAGAAATCCTATAGGAAAATCTACAGGAGGAAATAAGAAATCTATAGGAGGAAAAACAGTGTTCTATAGGAGGCCTACAAGAGAAGGCCGAGAGCAGTTTTGGCTGTTTTGAGGGCATGAGAGTGGGTGGAAAAGGTGGATGAGGGTTGGAATGAGGTGTTAGGACACCTAGTGTCCACCAAGAATCATTATGAGAGAGAAATATGATTGGATTTGCTCAAGGAGAGAGGAAGAAATTCTATGGAAAATACAGGAAACTAAGGCAGAATTGAGGGGAGACTTGGGTGACCTGTAGGGCATGGATCATATGGAGGATAGGATGGATGATAGGCTGGCCTACTACTATAAGATATTTGTTGCATAAACAACTGACAGTCAACCAATGAGATTAAGCAAGCAATGAAATAAGTGCATCTAGAAAAATAGAGTTTTGCATCAAACTAATCTAAACTGGGATCTATGAAAGGAAATGCTGATAACTGCTGCAATAAAGGAAAGCATGGAAGAAGACTATGGTAAATAAAGAAGTGAACATGATGGAGAAGTTCTGAAGCAAAACAAACTAGACTATTAACCAACTAAAAAGCTACAAACACTAGAAGTCCTATGAATGACAAAAATCTATGTTTTTGGGGCAACAAGAGGGTCTTTGCCTCAAATCATGGTCCCAGAGGGAGGAAGAGAGGCCAAGGAACTATTTATAGCCTTTTGGATATTTTCTTTATCACTGCTTAACCTGCTATAGAAATCACAGATGGAATCAAACTATTGAATCATCAATCAGCAACCTATTCTTGACCATAAAATAAATTCATCTAACAGCAACCTAATCTACAAACTGAAATAAAACATAAAAATACAAGTAAAGAGGAGTTTGGTTGTTTGGATTGGGCCCTAACCAAAGAGCTTCAGCCCTTTGAGGTAACTCAGTGCTAACTCAAAAAGGATTCCATCTTTATTTCCAAAACAATAACAAGATTACATGGAACTGTCAAAATAATAAGCTCGAAGTTGAGCAGAGCTTACATAAGCAAAAGTACAACAAAAATCCAAGAAAAATCCAACCCTAGTAAGGCCCTAGGCCTCTCTACTTATAAAAATGAAGCTACCAACAGCTTCCTTAAAATCAGTTATCCTCCACTTGCTCGGCTTCCTGCTAATGCATGACTTGGCTACTTGTACTCCAAGTTGAATGAAGGGGAATTCGAAGTGAGGAGTAATAAATGAGGGGGACTCCCTCCTATAACTCCTCTCCTTTGTCCACTTCGAGTTATTACTACCATTTTTCCACTAGATCCTTGAATTTGACCACAAAATTCATCAATAATCTGCATTAAACACATATTAGACCACATGGCATCATAACTAACTCAACTCACTCTATAAGCATAAATATAATTAGAAAATCATACAATA